>CAUYLG010017834.1:0-123384 GCA_963573385.1 Cacajao melanocephalus | reverse complement strand
ATATCTAACAGTTCTTCCTTTGTTCTCCCTTTCATTTTGTCATACCCATTTTTAGACTACATTCTAGCCTGGGCAATAGAACAAGAATCCCGTTCTCTCTCCCTCTTTCTCTTCTTCTTTCTCTCTTAAATTCTTTTTTTTTCTTTCTTTCACTCTTTCTTTTCTTTTTCTTTCTAAAAAAAAAAAAGAAAATAGAGGCAACGCGATGAGAAGTTCCACAAGTTCCCACACCCACTCCCACCTCCACCATCTACCTCTATCTAGATCAAGTCACTGGCTTCTTCCCTGTTACTGATGTGATGTCCCCTTTGCCAGGAAAAGCCCCCCTTTCTTTGTGCACTTGATCCCATCTGCCTTTGTCGACTCAAGAAAATTATTCTAGAAATGTGTCAGCTTTCTCCTATAACATCTCTTGTCTACAGAATCTTTCTTATATATATATGTTTATCTGAAGTTTAAATTTTACTGTATGTCCTATGTCCCTATCTTTAGATAGATAGATAGATAGATAGATAGAAATCTTCTTCAAATCCACTTTCTAATCCAGCCAGTACCTCATTTCTTCCCTTCTTTTTCCAGCAAAACAAACAAGTGTTATCTACACTTATCCCAATTCATCTCACATTCTCTTGGAACCCATTCTAGCCAAGTTCATTCTCACCACCTGATAGAAACAAAGCTCTTGTCAAGAATAGAAATGACTTTCATGTTCCAAATCCAATGGGCTAATCTCATTTCTTCCCTCTCACCTGATCTATCAGCAGCATTTTGTTACATTTGATCTCTCTCTTCTTCCTGAAGCATTTTCTTTCCTTAGCTTCTAAACGGTTTTCGTTCTACCTCACTAGCCACAAAATTTTCCTGTCCTTTGGTGAGTCTTTCTCATGTACCAAACTTTGGAATGTTCAGTGCCTCTAAGTTCAGCTCTGGGGCGCTCTTCTCTGATTGCCTTCATGATCTCATCTGACTAGAATTAGATAATTAACAAATTTCTATCTCCAGTCAGACCTCTCCACTGAATTCCAGAGACACTATTTTCAGGGTCAGCTCATCATTTCTACTGGAATAATGAATAATCTTCTCAGCTTTAACATGTCGAAAGCTTACCTCCCAGCAAGATCATTATTTTCCCATAAAAAAACCTGCTCCTCCCACACTGTTCTATCTATCTGTTTGCTAAGGCACAAAATCTTGGAGTTATACTTGATTCTTCTTCTCTGTACCATATATACACTCAATCAGCAAATCTTGTTGACTCTACTTTCAGAATATATCTACAATCCAATCACTTTTTATCACTTCTACTGTTACCAGGCTGATTCAGTTGTCTCTCACTGTGATGACTATAATGGTCTCCTAATTAGTCTGCCTATGTCCACACTTGTCCTTTACATTCTACTCCCAGTTCAGCAACCAGGGTGATACCATAGAAAGCAGATCTGTGCATGTCAATCCTCTTCTCAAAACCTTTCAGTGCTTCTAGTCTCATTTAAAAAAAATCTGAAAGTGCTCACAATGATCTACAAACAGCATAAAATCTGCCTTCCCTATTATCTCAGTGTTCTCATCTTCTGCTAACGCCCCCAGCAGCAGCAGCAGCTCATTCCACCCAGACACATTCACCTTTTTGCTGTTTCTCAAATATGCCAGCCATCCCCCTGAGTCAGGGGATCTTGGACTTAACAGTGTTATCTGTTTGAAATGTCCTCCTCTACATATTGACTAACTTTCTTGCCTCCTTCTGGCAAGGGAGTAACATAGTAGTAACTGACTCCTGCCATGCTATCTATCCTCCTTACCTGGGTGCTTTAGTTTTCACATATCACCATTTAGTATACCGTGCATTTAACTTTTCCACTTCATTTGTGGTCTATTTTCTGTCCTTTAATGTGGAATTTTTTCTGTTTCCCCCACCTGCCAACCACTAATGAATCTCCAGACCCTCACACAGAGAATGTTTTTGCTAATCAATATTCATGTTCCTTTTTGTGAGCAAGCAGGAAATCAACATCTTCCAGAACCCTCTGGCAGTTAGAGTGGAGTTGTGACTGATTTCAGGTCAATGGAATGTGTGCAGAAAATTCATAAATAAGCTACCTCCAACTTTGGTCCATAAAAACCTTTCATGATGCTCTCTCTCCTTCTGCTCAGTAAACCTGAAGGCCATTTGTTAAAGATGGTAACACCTTACTTTAGAAGGAGCATGGTCCCAGCGTGATCAGCACTGGTCTGAGGCACACATGAGAAACAAATCCTCTCCTCAAGCTACTGATATTTTCAGAATAGTTTGAGGAATTAACGTACCCCAAATAATATGGAAATTAATAAATAGGTATGAATAAATTAAAAAGTTTATATTATTTCTAATCTAACTCTCCTTAAAAGGTATAACATTGTTCCCTAATGTAGTAAACAAAATATAATGAATACATTTTAACCATTAGCTTAAATGTCTTTCAAAGTAGCCAGACCTACAAAGACTTTTGAAATGTATGCTCCTTTATGCCCTTTGTACTTTTCAAAAACCATTCTCCTCTTCACGTTTTATTTTCTTTCCTCTTTTCCAGTGTTGATTTTCATGCTCAGCACTGCATTCACTTCTTGGTGCTTCACTGTTGGTTCTCATACCTGATCTTAGATATGAGAATTTTCTACCCATTTTTAATTTTTTCTTCTCATTTTTTATTATTTGTTGTATAGCCTACACTTCATAGCTGATAATGGCAAGCCTTGGGGATGTTGTAGCTGTTACCACTGAATGAGAACATTTTCTGGTTTGTAAATTATCTATCATACAATATCTTCTTTGTAGGTCCTTGGCTTGTCTCAACTCTCTTCATGAATACTCACACTAATAAGCTTTTGAAATTATTTTAGAATTCAAATCTGTTAGATATATAATTAGCAAATAAAGGTAATGGAATAATATAAATAAATTTTCTGTAATTCCTTTTTCCCAAAATTTTCTGTGGATTTATCTTATCTGTTGTTTCTATTTGTAAGACCTGTTATTTATTTATTTATTTTAATATTCCCATACTTAACAGCAGGCTCACACAACCCCTTGAGGACTAGAGAAAACGGTATCCCTTGTGGTAACACTTAGGATTATTTTCAAACAAAACCTTTTTAAAACAATTTTGATGTAATCAGAATGTAGTGATAGCCTGGAATTAAAATATGTGAGGAATAGGTTTCTTAATGGTTTATTTCAATGGGATGTGAAGTTAGAATTGTTAAAAAGTGCAGAATGCTAATTAACCAGACTTAAAAATGAGGATGAGAGAAAATATCCTTAAGTGAACTCTTGATTAACCTTCCTTATTGAAAGTTCACAGAGGCAAGTGATCAGATGGTACAAAGCTGCCAGGAGATCACGGCCATTTAGATTCCTGGGGGGTTGTTCCATTAAGTTATTCCACCAACCACTAGGGGGAGACACAGAATACTCCTTGCAACCTAAAGTATAACTAATTGCATTTCCTGGACCTCATCAGACCTTTCTTTGTCTGTAACAGGTAGAACAAGTTGGGCCAGTCTGACAAAGCTCACTTCTTTTATTGTTTTTGGTTTCTTGAATTACAGTTGATTTTGCATTCAAGTGACTCATTAAAAGGAGGGACTTGTGTATTTGGTGGCTTGGCAGATACTAGATTATATCTCTCTTTTTTAAAATAAATAAATGTGGCCTAAAATTTCAGTGACTCTGATTGAAGTTCAGCCATGTAAAGAATTAAACTTCACCCTATCTCCTAATCATGATCTCCAATAATCTTAGCCCAGCAGTCAACTTTATAGGCGCTAACAAAAAGAATTCTTACAGACTTAATGTCAAACTATATTGAAAATTTTAAATGTCTATGGTAGGTTAATTCACACTGGTTAGAAGGTCCAAGCTTTGTGTTTTATCTCCCAGGAATCATAGAAATTTTGCTTTTATCTATTCATCAGTTCAGTTCTACAGATACCTGGGATCCCTACTATGTGCCAACCCCAAAGTTAGGTAGCAGGGATAAAGAGAGGTCCCAGCACTTGACCTCTTGATAGACAGACATTTAACACACAGTTGCTGAACAGTGTGACCCATGCAACAAAAGAAATCTGAAAGAAATGGTGAAGTAGGTTAGATGAAAGAGAAATTAACTTCATCTGAGTAGGGCACTGAGGTAGGCTTATAAAAAGGGCTAATACGTAAGCATGGCTTTAAAGAATAAATCAGAGAGAAAGGAATGATTTGGGTAAAAATGGAAAGAGATGTGAAAAGGCATAAGATGAAATCATGTATTTGGGTAATTCTCCTTTGTTCATGTTGTTGTAAGGCAGGGTGAAAGGGGGACATATGAGATAAAACTGAGCAGGCATATATAGGACAGGAGTAGTGGATAATCATGGACCAGGGTGTGGGGATAGATGACAAAGTGAATCAGGAGGACAGGGCTCTCTTTGGCCAAGTGCCTGCTCAAACTTTGATGCTTATTCAGGCTTACACTTGACATACCTGCTGACAAATGTGTCCTAAAGAAGAACTAAAGACTATGGAAATATAGGTGAACTAAAAAAAAAATCTATGATCCTATTCCTTCAGAAAGGTCATCTTCACCTATTAGCAGAAGAGTTGTAGATATGAACTACTAGGTAGCAGAGTTCTCAAATATTAAACAGCATAGTCAAAGATAATTTCAACTTCAAATGTATCTTGACACCCAATAGCAATTTTTCTTTCTTCAAGCTGTAATTTTAAAGATTAAATATTGGTTCATAGAAAGGCCTCAAAAGAATTTCTTGACAAGCAGATCTGTGAGTTCTTTAGATAACAACAAAGGCAAAACAACTGTGAACGAACACCTATTTTGCTTTTCTCATTTTGATTAATAATTGTATCTAATCTTCTATTAATTTTATAGAACACTGAGTAGAGATGATGACTTTGGAGAACTGAATTCTTACTTGTGTTACATAAAAAGTATGTGGGTTGTCGATTTTTAATAAGTCATTTAAAAAAATAAAGATTGGATGTGCCAAAATACCCAACTAAACAGTACTTAACAGCCCTTTCTGAAAAGAAAAGAAAACTCTTAAATGTTTACACAAAACCTAATTACCAGTTTGCAAGCATTTCAGTTGGTTGAAAAAGCATAAGCTTGACAGGGAAGAAGTAGTGCAGGTAGACCTACTATTTCCAGTAAACAAAGCAGAAGTCAGTGACTTCTGAGGTCATAATCAAGATAAAGAATGCTTATGGATGTTTTGCATAGGTCTCAGGTTTGCCATTCATTCATTCCCCTTATTTTTAATAGGGGAATGAAGAAAAGAGGAGAAAGAACAGAGGGAATTGAGGCTAAGAAGTAAAGAGAAAAAGTAAAGTCATTTGGACCAGAAGGGTTGAGAACCCTGGGGCAGAGAGAAAAAGGACATGGTAACATTCAAGGACTGTAACAAGTCCAGAGTGGCTGGAGCATGGGGAATAGGTACCTTCAGCTTTTTTGCACCTAGAGAATGTAGGAATTGAGCCACTCAATCTATTCTCTTCATTTGATTCTTTCTTTCTCTATTTACCAAGCAACTCTTAATAATAAAAACAGTACAAATAAATTGTTTTTGTTTTTCAGTGGAGAAATCCTAACCTCAGATCATATTTACTAATTTCTCCCTACTTGAAAAAGATGTAAAAGTGACAAGTGAGAAAATTCCAAAATCTATACCATTCTAGACCCTAGACTCAGACACTCAATGGAAATATGGGTAGTTTCCATTTGTTCACACCATGAAGGTGGGAGTGGAGAGATTTCTGGGCTCAGAATGAAGACCACCCTTCTATGTCTTATGTTCTCATCTCTTTTTACTAGCTCTCTCCAGCTCATCCAAAATGTGGTAGAGGAGAAAGGAACTAGCCCACATGTTCCTATGGAAGATAGCTATAATAAAAATGCAGAAATTCTTCATCCCCTGCAGGATAATTATTAGGGAGACATTATCCAATGGAAAGAAACCCAGCCACTTCTCCACATTCAAGCAATTCCTTTAGAGCCTTTTGCTTTGTTCCTGTACATTTTCTCACTTGATCTGAATTCTAGAGCCAATCTGTTTTTTTAATCTTTTGTTTTGCTCTTAGTTTGATTTCCACTTTTATGCTCTGGAGTTCCTTACCCTTTTGATAAATTTTCAATGTATACTGTTACTTGTAATACCCTACTGAGTTAAGGCAATTGGCCAAATCCTTCCAATAGGAGGTGTCTCTCTTTTGGTCATGTCACTCTGTCAATAACTACGGATGCTCTCGATCAATAGCTATGGTTAGGAAACAAGTATGAATCATTTTATTATTCTATTTGATCCTCTGATCATTCTCAAATTCCTTGCATTACAGTCTTCAGAACAGAAAAACAAGGCTGGGAGGAATGAAATGATAAACTTCCTCTCAAAGGAATGTGATGAAGATAACAAGTAAATTTTAAATGATTAGACTAAGGAATTCTGTAAGTCTAGAACTGGCAAACTGAGTTATTTAAAGGACCAGATAGTAAGTATTTTCAGCTGTATGGATCATGCATACAGTCTCTGTTGCAACTGTTCAACTCTGCCGTCATCCCGTAAAGCATTCATGGACAATACATAAATGAATGAACATCATTATGCTTCAATAAAACTTTATTTACAAAAACAGGCTGTAGGACAGATTTGGCCCATGGTCCTGTAGTTTACCAACTCCTACTAAAGTACAAGATATTATTATATTAAATACATTTGGCCTGAGGTATCATGAACATGCACTTATAAATTTTGCACTCCAGCAGCCTATAGAAGGAGTTTCTGTTGCTCTTGTGTACTGCATTGCTCATACAACTTCATAGAAACCCTAAGGATAGAGTGGGCTCATTCTGCATTAAGATAAATCCACAGAGTGGGTGTTCACAATTATAAAAACATCTGTAAAATAGAAAATCAACTAGAACTACTTTTTCTAATCAAATGATGATAATTGTGATTTAAACTTTATTTAGCCAAAATTTTAGTCTAATTCCCATTGATACCCACATTGGCATTGAGACTGTATGTCACTTATCCAATAACTTCTAAGGAACAATTGTGTCTTTTCATGTAAATCTTGCAAAGCTCATGATCACTGACCTGTTTTAGGTGATGTGTGGCATATCAATTCATCCCCAAATATACACAATAAACGTATCCATCCTATTTTCTTCTGAGATTTTATCTATACAGCAACTCATGAACATACACTCGCTAATTTTGAACCAAGGTAGCTTGACCATTTTGATTTTTTTTCTTTTTGCTGTCAAGATGCCAAAAGCATTTAGAGCACTTTACTAATGTCCCACTTGCCAAATTTCCATTTTAACTTCAAAGCAGTAGGAACCCAGAGACAAAACACAAAGCCCTCTCAGCTACTCAACTCCTATTGTTCTGCTTTACACTGGTTAAAAAAATAAATAAATGAATGGCGAAACAGATTGTTTTTGAAACTGATAACACAATTTGTTCTCCTGCTTCATATGTTAGATTTCTGCCTGCAG
Source organism: Cacajao melanocephalus (assembly GCA_963573385.1). Taxonomy (NCBI): domain Eukaryota; kingdom Metazoa; phylum Chordata; class Mammalia; order Primates; family Pitheciidae; genus Cacajao; species Cacajao melanocephalus. The sequence continues at coordinate 115,852 of CAUYLG010017834.1, read as the reverse complement.
CAAATATTTACAGCAGAGTTTTAACCCTCTCAAAATCAGCTTGGTTACGTAAGGGCTGCAACTGTCTTTCATAGAATACCCTTGACAATATGGCTTTATAAAAGAAAAAGCAGTGACCTCGGACACTGTCCTATGTGCATGGTCACTGTTTAGTTACAGGAGGCATGCGGAGAGAAAACAGTCAAAAACTTGTTGTCAATTATTTAGCATTCCCATAAACCATTAGACGGTTGAAAATACCTTTAATTGATTCCATCGCTACCTATGCTACTTATTATTTATTACTATAACAAACTTCTCCATGGGAACAGCTAATTGTACCTCCCTGGTGGCCACTTCAAGTGGAATAAGCCCTGCACAGTGCAGCCTAAGATATGCTGAAAGGTCTTCAGCTTTGGGGATTTGATTAAAACTGTATTACATGAACATATCAGCAACCTTGCCAAAACAAAACACTAATTTAAAAAATCCTTCTGCTTTACTGCTTAACACAATTGAAAGGAGCTTTGTGTGCATGTGTGCGTGCATTTGTGTGTATGTGTATGTGGGTGCGTGTGTGTGTGAGAGAGACATGAGGAGTGGGAGCAGGAGGAGGGGTTGCATATGTTGTCTCTTTTGAAGATAGTCAAAATGGAAATAATGTGGCATTCTGTGGCATAATAAGGCAAAAGAAAAGGGCAATCCTACCAGCTGCATTATGGGTATAGGCAAAATCCCTGACCTGGTGATAAGACTGCAAACTATTGTGCCAGAAAGAAAACTGTACAAGAAGCAACTTATCTTGCCTAACCCTCCCTACACACACACACACACACACACACACACACACACACACGCACACACACCTTTAAAAGAAGCATAATTGTTAATCTGCTCTTTAGTAGAAAAGACAGATGTTATGGAAATAGTAAGCAGAGTGTTCTGTGGAAAGAGATTCCATAGGCAGCACTCTACACGGGAAGATTTAGACAATTAAGCAACCGTTGTGAGGCATGCAGATGAATAACACATGCTAAATTAAATCAATACCAAACACTGTGTTGGAAATAGGTTAATTGTTTATTTTAAACTTCATGGAAGGAAAAAAAGGAAGCAACAGTGGAATTTGTCAACTACTTGGAGCCGTATACTGGCCTAGATTAACCACAGCATCCCAAAGCACAGTGTGCCCCATGAAGTCCTTTTAAAACATTGTGTCTATACTTAAACAATAATTCCAGATTCATTTTAAAGAAGGTGGTGGGTGCATGTGGGATTTTTATAAATTTAAATATCAAGATGTTGAAATATTGCCTGGTAACTTTGGATACTCAGGCTGAGTCTAAGCCCTGAAAGAAACTTGTGCTAGTTTACCACATTTATCCACGTAGACTTAGAGAAGAACAGAGGGCTTTCCCATTTCTTGTCTAAAATGATTGATAAGTAAGAGTCTGCAATATTATGTGAGTGAATCAAAAGCAACAGCTGTCAAGAGATACCTTTATGTCATTCCAAAGAGTTAGGAATTTTAAATATTGTGAGGTACAAAAGGGCTCATAGCTGATGGATTTCTTCAGTGCAATGTTTACATGTACAGAATAAACAAATGCAAGCTCTGCTGTTAAAACAACAGAGAGCAACAAGGAGATTGCCTACAGGTTTTAGTATCTATTCCATAACCCCAAATGCTCATTGTTGCATTTGGAAGATACAGAAAACAGGTAACAGAAGACGGCTCTCTTACTGAGTGTCTGAAGACTGCTACCATGCTACATAGCTGTACACAGTGATTATGCTTAATTCTCTTCATGAGTTTGTGAGAAGTGAACTGTAAGTCTCATTTTTACCACTGAGAAAACCAAGGATCAATAAAATTAAATGACCTAACCAAGATCACATGCTGGTCAATGGTGAAGTTAGGCCATGAAACCTGTGTCGGACCAATTCCTAAGCCCAGGATCTTTTCATTACTACAGCAAGCTGCTGAAAACAATCTTAGAAAATGTTTGTAATTACAGCTCCGAGCCTGTATCATGATCATCCATATGCTGTGTGACCTTGTATTAGCTGTAGGAAGACAGTTCTTCTCTAAGGTAATCCCAGGGTAAGTGAATATGTGTCTCATATACCCATCTCATCACTTCATTACTAAGATAATTTGACCAAATTGAAATAATAATATTAGATTCATTAAGCACATATGCATTAATTTTGATTCCTTTCTACATATTTTTAGAACATCAATTAATGCACCAGACTCATTAAGAGGTAATTAGTAGCAATTACAAAATAATCGTAAATAAAATAGGACTATTCAGATTAAATGTGTAAGTGCTACTGGGCACCTAAGGTGACCTGCTTTCCAGATTTGGGCCTTGAGTGCCCTAGCAGTAAAGTGGAAAAGGGAAACATGTATTACTGCTAGAGTTCCACTCTACTGACCATAATGAAAAGAGCCACCTGCAGGTTCAGTTTTACCCTGGCTCTCAGCCCATGATAATGGAATTTGAAGATAAATTATGTATATCTTCACCACCAGCAAATGTCGGGAGAAAGGGCCTTGTGGAGTTACTATGTCCTCTCTCAGATTCCTCATTAGTGGCATAAATCATGGTATTAGTCTGTGGTTCCCATGTTAGGTCTCCAGACACTGGGGTATCTTTATGGGTATCATTCATCATATGTCTCCTTTGTTCTTGCTGAAGCAGGAGACAGGGTGGAGAAGTTGGTAAGAGGAAGAGCATTTGTTTCTCTTACCTTCACTCTGTGATGCCCTGGCCTTGTTTCTATCCTCTCCTTTCGGCATCAGAAGTTCTCCCAGGATAACATTCAACTAGGGCATGGCACTGGCAGTTAGTATGAAAAATACACATTTTTTACTGGGAGAGATAAACTTTTCTTAGAACTCAGGGAAGTATTTATCACATGAATTTCTGAAAATATGTATTTTGTTTAACAGTGCACAATATATTCAACCTGGATTTGGGCCACACACACACACACAAAAAAAAAAACCTAAAAAACAGTACAAAAATGAATGGCACTTCTGTTCTTTAAAATGACTGAAGATTTCATTCATTGTTACAAGCTTCAGTATAAAATTCCATACATAGGACAGGCATGTAAACCTGGATCATTTTAGTTCTTTACCATTTTCATTCTCTCATAGCTTATACACATCCTCTGTCTATTTAAAAGTGAAGGTAACAAATTTTGGAACTGTAGAAACTTAGAGCTAGAGAAAAATTCAGAGGTGATTTCATCCAACCTTGTTGCTGACCAATGAGCCAATGAGAAACAAACAAACAAACAAACAAACAAAGAAAACCCCTGAAACACTAAGTGTGAGGGAGCAAGAAAGAGAACAAGGAAACCTTTCTAAGCCCACAGGTCTACCCGTGAATACACTCTTTTAGCACCATGCTGTTGGGGTGCAGTGCCAAATACTACATTAATGAATGGGTAGACTGGGAAACAGATTCCTACTGAGTATTAGAAAAAATGTTTGATAAGTAGTCTTTTTTTCATTATTATTAAGCCCTTCCAAGAGTGCCTGACACATATAATAATTAAATATTAGTGTTATCTTCCACTTGTTGTAACTATTGCTATTTTACCATGGGCTGTGTGATCCTTTGGCAGGGATATGCCAAGGAGATTTAAGCATCAAATGAGTAATTGGAATTAATACCATGCCAGCCAAGAAATATTCTTTGGTGATGGTGTCACACAATACCAGTAACGTCTCTGCTGATTTGCGCAAGCATCTTACTTGTAAAATGAGGTCAAAATATTCTTTAAGAGACCCTGTTGTTCCCATGTCTCTATATATAAGATTCAATTTCTAAATTATTAATATGAGGGATGCTATTAAGATGTTTTCTTTCTTTTTATTCAACTCCTTTTTTGTCCCCCTCCCCCAAATCTGCCTCCCAACATCCAGGATTTTCCATCTCAGTCAGTGACAACAATGATGACCCAATTTCTCAAACCAGAAATTCGGAAATTAATCTGGATTGCTAATTTTGCCTTTCTGGCATTTTCAGTCCATCAGCAAGTCCTACTGATTCTACCTCCAAAATCTGTCTTTCATCTTCTAGTTTCTCTTCATTTCCACTGCCACCACCTAACCATCATGGCTTACCTGGGCTATCCAGACGGTCTCTTCATTATGCAATAGTGTTCCAGCTTTCATTCTTACCCTGCTCAAGCCCAGACTATTGCAGCAGCCAAAACTATATTCTTAAAAATCAAATTAGATCGCGTCTCTTTTCTGTGTAGAAAAACTCCTAGCTCATTCCTGCCTCAAGGTCTTTATGCACTGCTATTTTACTAAAATGATTTTATACTCTTCACATGGCTAGTTCCTTTTCAGCTTCCAGATTCCAGAATAAATGTCACCTCCCCAAAGGGCTTTACTACCCATCCTTTCTGAAGTTGGTCTCTCCACTATTCTCTCATATTGGTTTCTTTTACAGTGTTTGTCACAGTTTGTAATTGTTTTGTTTCTTTGTTTTTTAATCTGTCTATTCTACCAGAATACTTAAGGTACATGAAAGGGAAGGACTGTTTTTTTATTCATCACTTTATCTCCATAGCATATAATGAGGCTCCATAAATATTTACTGAAAGAATGACTGAATAAATAAATGAATGAAGTGGGTCAGTGGCCATAAGCACTTGGAGCTACTTTTAAGAGGATGGAGATAAGACAAAATGGAAACTGAGAAACATTCTGTGAAACAGTATTGAAGATTTCTGCTTTCTTGTGTTGAGGAACAGTGATTTACTCATTTATTGTTCTAGTACTTAGCTTAGTGCCTAAAACAGCACACAGGCTTCAGAAATATCTACTCCATGGATGAATAAAGTAACAAATGATGGCAACTTAAAGCTAAAAGAAATGGTGTACATCTTGCCCTTCGGATGAACAGCTATGTGCAAACATGGAAGCTGTTTTGCAATTAAGGGTATTGTTGAGTATGTCATGAGCAGGCAATGATTAACTCTTAATCATTGAGCATGCAATGATTAAGAGTTCTTTTATTAGAAGTTTCATTGTTTAATACATAGAAAGCAGGAGTCAGGCTTCTGTTCATCAATTTTTAACCTAGTTATGCCAGTGTCTTCTTTCATAATTATGAGCAGCTCATTCAACTCCTTGGAATTTCACTTCTTTCCCTTTTTAAAAAGTTTGGTCATTCATGCTACAATCTGATTAATAACAAGGTTAATATCAGTAGCACAAATACTACTACTATTACTATTTCTAATATTAACACTAGCAAACTAATACGGAAAATTTACCATGTAGAGATGGTTTTCTGATATTATTACATTTATTTATCTTTACAATTGTAGAAATGAAACCACAAACTCATAAAAAACATAGATTTTTTGTTTGTTTACATGAACTCCTAATTTGGGAAGAAATTAGGAAGACTGCCCACCAACCAAAAGCAGACGCCATCACTTCTCAGATCTTAACATATTAACTTTTAGGGATTCTTTCTTATATGAATAAATCCCAACATTTCTAAAACATAACTATTCCAGAATTTATTTGGGGAGCCACTGAAAACTGGGGGGGTTGCACTTAATAAGAAACAGACATCAAAGGTTGATAATAAATATCTAAAAAGCAACTCTTATATATTTTGAATAAAGGAACATCTCCACAAACTAGGCTAAATATGCATCTGCAAAAGATTCAAGTATACATTTAGGAAAAAATGAAGTCACAGTTTTCATTCAGAAGAACAGAAGGAAACTCTTTTATTGAGGAAATAAAGCATTAAGAACATCTTTTATTAGTTGAGTTTTTTAACTTTCTAAATGTGTGGCATAGTTTCCATGAAGCTATAATTGCACCACTGCACTCCAGCCTGGTGACAGAGTGAGACCCTGTCTCAAAAAATATGAAATGATATAATATAATGCAATATAATATAATGTAATGGCAAATATCGCACCACTAACAAGTGTAAGAACTAGCAATCTTTATTACAATAGGTTACACAGCAGTAACTTATTCTGCAATTTAGACAAACTGGGTTTTTAATTTCTGCTCCATACCTATTGAAATAATGATGGACATATTTCTATAACCAATCTCAGTTTTTTCATCTGAAAAGGAGGAGAGTAATAGTATCTCCCTCAGGGTTTATTATGAAGGTTAAAAGCCTTAATTCACAGTACGTTACCATGGCGGCTCAGTAACGCTCAGTGTTTGTTATTATAATTAACAGGGATTTTTTTTCAAGACTTTTCTGACTCAAGGGCCCAAGGTTTCAACCACAAAGAGTTATTAGGGTAGGCTGAAGGAGAAATAATTGGACAGGAAATCTAGAAATATCCCCAGCCACTATTATGATCTTTTTCAGACATTCGATTTGATTATACCCCTTTCTGAAAAGCCTTCAGTAGCTCCATAAAATATCTAATATCCAAATATAACCTTCTAGGCCCTGTGGCATAGAACCTTCATGGCTCAGAAACAATAAAGGGTATGACCTCTGAACTGTCTAGGTTTTAATCCTAGCTTTGACAGTTACCTACTATGTGACCTTGGGCAAGTTGCTTAACCTCTCTGTCCAACAAGTTCCTCATTTGTAATATGGAAATGACAGTAATAAATGGCTCATGAGGCTGCTATGAGGACAAAAAGTCAATTCATGCAGAACGGTTATGATAATGTCTGGCATATTATAAACACGATGCTTTATATTTTATTATAATTTATAATAAACTAGTGAGGAAATGCAATTTACATTATCTAATTGTTGCTGGATATTGGGTTGACTTGATCAAGAATTAGTATTGATCAAGGTTATGTTTGAGTAGCCTTGGGTTTTCTATTTTAGCATAGATGAAACAAGATAAAATGAATGAGCCCTGGGCTGATGAGGTAGAAAGAGAAACACCATTAGTAGAGGTTAGAAGCTCATTAGAATCAAATAGAGGAAACTCCAAGTGTGTAAGACATGGAATTTCATTGCTGCAAGGTTATAGAAATGACATGGCAATCTGCACATTTTTGTTGCAGTCTGTAGTTTCTGGTCTGTTCACATGATCTCAAGTTGTCCTACTCCTACTATAGTTACATTTAGTGCTGACCAATGGTAGCTTAAATATCAACGGGTATATTTTTATATCCCAAGGTTACCTGAAACGTTCAGAAGAGCAACAGATTCCTGGAATCTTCTGAGTGCCAAATGCCAATATCAATGTTCCACTCTGGAAAAAAATAGGACAAGAGGAATTAGAACTCTCCAGGACTACATTCTGCCTCTGTACTTCCCAAGATGGAGCTTCCTGGCTGCTGTCTCCTCCCACCCAAGAATCTCCCCTCCACCTCCGTCCATGACCCGCTCCTGGAGTCTCCATTTGAGAACAGGAAAGGAATGGAGAGAATGGAAGCCAATCACCAGTCATCCTGCATGTGAATTTTCTTTATGACCAGGGCTGTTACTACAGTGTTGTACTTACTACATTTTCTCAGCAATTTTTATGTTTTGTACCATATATAGGGTCATATTTGTTGCTGGAATTCTCAGTCCTTATAAACCTGAAAACAATGCAGCTTCAAAACCATCATACTTTTCATTAAAACAATTATTATATCACAATTTTTGATAATGCATAGAAATTGGATCATTGATAATTCGACATTTGTAGGGATTACAATTATGAGTATTATAGTAGTAACAGTTTAATGTTGCTATAGTACAAAGTGTGTGTGTGGTAATGAGGATTTTGGGATGAGAAAGGAGTTAAGAACAGTGAGAATAATATTCTAGGCACAGGGAAATACTACACTTCACTGTATTTCTCTGCTTACTTGGCTCTTTTCTGTGTAAGGTTATAAGCTTGTTGATGGTGGGACATCATACTATTTCATTTTTTATTCCTTGAGTGTAGTTTAGTGTTTCACACACAGTGTACTCTCAAAAAGTAGTTGAAGGAATATATTATGACAAAACAGAGCATACAACAATGTGTAAGGGAATGGAATGCAAACAGCTGTCAGAGAAGAGAGTATGATTGATGAAGAGGCCCCATTTGCTCAACAGTTGTTTGGGGTTTGTGTCTTATGATGTTTCTGGTTTTATTTCTCTTAGAAAGTTAACTCAAAGGGAAATATGCTCAAGATGATCAGTTTTATCCTGCCTGGGCTGGAAATTTTCCTTAAAGAGAGAATTATATCAGTAGAGCCAAAGTCTTGCCTGGAAATGAAGGTTAATGCCTTGCTAGTCATATTGCATGGGTTCTGCCCATGTTGCACGGTTCATGCACCAGCAACATGGGCACAACCTGGGAGCTTATTAGAAATGCAGAATGTCGGGCCCCATCCAAGACTTCCAGAATCAGAATCTGCATTCATACAAGATCCTTAGGTGATTCATGTGGGCTGCATTAAATTTTGAGAAGCATGTGGTCATTTAAGGACTCTGTTGGCACATTAGATATGACATGTAGCGTAATGATAAGGTCAGACAAGGCTGTGGTTTCAAGTCTGGCTAGCTGGGAGAAGGATAGTTACATTAACTAAAATACGGAAGGGAAGATGAGGAACTGGTTTAAAGTGGGATGAGAGAGAAGCAGAAATATGCCATTCAGGATTGGAAAAGAGGAACCATAGTTCCTCACACTTTTTGACAATCAAATCAATAACTGTGAAATGTAGTTCACTTCCAATATCAAGAGTTTGCAAATGTCTAGAGAAACTGCAAGAGGGGAAAAATAAAGAAAATATTTTAGGCTGAATATATAGGAAATTTCGTATTGTTCAAAGATACTTGAACTGCTAAAAGCCCAGAGAGGAAATAATTGTTACACTTTCCCTCTACGTTGTATGGCTAGGTCATTTCTCTGAGCTGAATTCTATCAGCCAACTCTCTTTTTCATTCTTGTGCTTTGCACACTGAAAACCTTGAAAAGCAATCCTTTTAATATCCTCTAAAACCTATTTTGGATACCTACATTGTGTAAAATGAGTGTAAAAAGCCTCTTAACACGATTGTTTTCAAATGACACTTGTCAATGTATTTTTCCTTATTTTTGTAATCATTATTCCTCACTGTTGCTTATAATAACCCCATATAAGCCCATAACAGTAATCTGTTTTCTTATGGATTTTTTCAAGATTTTACCCTTCATTGTATACCACTGCTACTCTTTTTATTTTTTATGGCTTTGTCAGGTTCTGGAGAAATATCACAGCATTAATTTTAAAAAAAATAAAACAGCCTGGAGTCATTTACATGAACTTTGCAAAAATATGCATATGATAGGAGTATAGATTATGTGTTGGGGGTAAGGGGAGGAGGAGAGAAGCAAACACTACTTACTATAATGCACCTTTTATCGTCAGATCTCAAAGTGCTTCACAAATATTAAATATCACATTACTTCCCTGGGAAACAAGTCAATATGATTAAACACATTTCACAGATGAGAAAACTGAAAGCAGAGATTGGCAAAGTGATCTTACCAAAGCCGTAACAAAGGTCACAGTGGAGTGGGGCCAGAACATAGTGTCATGATACTGATAATTCATATCACTTGTCATTGGTTACTTGGGTCTTACTTTTGTTTTAAAAGCGGGGGAATAAAAAAGCTTCTAGTCCATCAACCCAGCATAGTATTTGTTGCAAGGTGTGGTCTTTTTCCTTGTCCTTCCCACAGCCCCAGCTCTCTATCATCTTCTGCTAACCAGGCTCTTTAGGCCCTAACTCTTGCTGCCTCCTCCCCTCAAAATGGAGTAAAATAAATGTAGTATCACTTGAAAGAAGACAAAATAAATATTATGGCTGGTGAGTGTGAGTGTGTATCTGTGTGTGTTTATGAGAGAGAGAGTATGTGTGTATCATTCAGTATCGGAAAGGATAGTTGATGTTTCTAAATTTTTCAAATAAAATGGGCATTTTTAGAATTACTGTTATTTGGGCTAAATATTACTAAGAAGATGGAAATGCCATTATAAATTTTATTAAAGGCAAAGGACAAACTCCAAACAAATTTTGACGTTTTCATGCTTAGAGAAAGGCAAGCAGGGCTCCAGATGAGAGACTAGAAGCTGGCTTTGCTTTAGCCCCGCCCTGACTAACCCTCTCCCAAAATGCAGCTTGGTGAAAGTAAAAGCAGCTCAGCTTGGGCTTCCCTTCTCACAGTGTCCTCTCCAGCCTGCCCCTATCATCTGCTCCCAGCATTGTGCCATGCCCCTGGGGAACCAATGTATGTTTTTGAGATCACTTGAGAATTACGGTAAAACTGATCTTAATGAGTTTTGTGATTCAAACTGGAAGAGACAGCATGCAGAGGAGTAGACGAAAGTTTGCATCTGCAAAGATGGCCAATGAGGACTAGAGTAACAGTGGACAACTTCCACTGAAAATAATCTGCAAGAGATTTTTGTCATTCTTTGTAAACTGTGTTTTTCCCCCTTGGAATTTTGTTTAATCCCTGCCTGAATTTTTACCTATCCACCACCACCATTTCAAGGAACGTCCTAAACCTCCCTTGATTTTTCACCTTCCAGTGAATGAACACATTCATGGTCTTGAAGTTCTCTTCTCAAATCACTGAAGGACCAGGCCCTAAACTCTCTGCCCTACTGATGTCTTTCCAAGATGTTGAGCAACTGTAACCACACTAGACCAGCTGTCCCTTCCATTTTCAGGTGCAGTTTGGCACAAAGACCACAGCGATAGACACACCGATCCTCAGATTCAGCCAAACCTTATCGTCTGCCCTGCATTATTAACAATAATAGCTATCATTACAGCTGATTATAACAATAACTCCCTGAATCTTACTAATGATGATTATGAAAATACAAATAATTCTAAACTGAAATAACAACATAATTTCAGGTTTTAATCCTCACAGGCTGGAAATTAAATGTGGGCCCAGAAGTCAGAGGCATAGTCTACATAATGGTCCCCAAAACATTATTGCTTTCTTGTGCTGGAAATTAAGTGGTAAGCAGATTCAAGATTGCTATTGTGACTGGAATTTGGTGACATGAAAGGTTTTTCTTTTTATTGGAAGCAATTTTCAGAGGATTCAATTCATTGAAAGGCTTAAAAAAGTCCTACAATTTCTTATTACGGCATGGAAAACAGTAAGTGTGCTAAAATCATTGAAAAGTGATTAAGGTCAAGTGTAAGGCACACTTTAACAATAGATATTACTTTGCATATGTTTAAAAAGTGTTCTATACATTTATGTGCTCTTCCTTAAACAAATAAATAAATTTAATGTAGTAAATGACATTGAGGTCTGAAAAGTAATTCTAGTTATTTTTTACTTCCCAACATATGATAATATACAAATGACAAATTAAATAATGCTAGATGGCATCAAAAAGGTCAAGATAGATACATTTAAAGAAAGTTAAATTGCCTTTTCTTTTTTTTTTTTTTTTTTTTTTTGGCGAAGTTCCGCTCTTGTTGCCTAGACTGGAGTGCAATGGTAACCTCGGCTCACTGCAACCTCTGCCTCCCAGGTTCAAGCAATTCTCCTGCCTCAGTCTCCCACGTAGCTGAGACTACAGGCATGTGTCTCCACACCCCACCAATTCTGTATTTTTAGAAGAGATGGGGTTTCTCCATGTTGGTCAGGCTGGTCCCGAGCTCCCGTCCTCAGGTGATCCACCTGCCTCGGCCTCCCAAAGTGCTGGGATTACAGGCGTGAGCCACCACACCCAGCCAAGAAAGTTAAATTGCTTTTAAGAAGATATTACATTCCTAAGTTTCACCTATTTTTCCCGTTTCCCTTCTTTTAACAAAGGTGTTAAAAACGGACTAAATGAAAAAGTGAAATCAGAGGAAAGAAAGATGAATGAGCTAAATAAAGAGTATGGATAAAGGATAAACTATACAACTAACTTGTCTATATAAAAATAATTTTGCAGTATAATTTTTTTCTTCCTCAAAAAATCTATTTTCCAGAGTGTCTCCTTATGCCACCTCCCTATCGTTTCCTTCTCTATTTGTAAGATGCATATTAGTCTCTTTTGCCTTTAAATCTTTAACATTCACCCCCTACACAGACAATAGTCAGTCAGGAAACAGATGAAAATGTAGATTTCAGGCTCCCACTTTCCAAGAGTTTCTGATTTAGTGAGCTTAGGATTAGGCACAGAAATATGCGTTTCTTAATAAGCACATCTGGAGACCTATGAGGCAGGGGCTCCAGGGGCTCCAGGGGCTCCAACTTTAAGAAACACAGTGCCCTAAAAGCAAAACAAAGACATTTGCGATCTTCAACAGGCCGCCAGTCAATGGAGACAAACTTCAGTAAAGAGTAGAGAATAAACCAATTCACAACTCAAAATATGTTACGCATGGATCTTTCTGATTAAATGCTTCATTGAAACTGTTAGGTCACAAAGCAAAACAAAGCACAACTCTCTTAATGGAAGGGCTAGAGGATTTACAACACCAGGGGTAAAATGACAGAAATGATAGCCATGAAGTGGGTGGGCTTGGAGATACCAATTTTTAAAAAATATTTTTCAAAGTCTAGGCACTATGAATTCTGAAAGATTTTTCACCAATTATTTTTCAACAAGTCCTATGCTATGGAATTATTTCAGCAAGTTATAATACATTATGTAATAAATACATCTGAGAAGAGCAATTTAATGCCAAAAACACTATTCTTCACTCCATTTAAGGCCTTCCTCTTAAAAACAAGAAACATCTTTCACCTGCGAAGATGGGCATGGTTCAAAGGGTTCACGTTTAGCCTCAATTTAAAACTCCCAACGAATCTGGCAAAATGTAGTACCCAAGGAAGGAAAGAAAATTTACATCTCCAGGAGCCAGTGTTTAACTTCTTTTTGAAATTATTTGACTGATGCACACTCATATTATTTTTTAAAGAGTCTTTAATGAGGCATTTCCCAAGAAATTTTGAAGATAATCTGTGGTGGACTGATTGGTAGTATTTACGTACTTCTGAGGGACCACAAAGTTACATTTGTGTGAATGAGTTACTTCCTATTAAATGACTCTTGTTTCACATGTTTAATAATACTTAGACTTCGCTTTTTTCCTTCTGCTCTCCCAGAGAAGTTTCTGTCTCTCCCATCATTTGTTGTTGTGGTGGTGAAGTTATTTTTCTTGACAAGTTCCACCCACTCACATTTAACCTGAAGGTCTTTTCCACTGCAGACACGCTGTGAATGCGCAGAAAGGAAGCTTGTTATCGCAAGATCAGAAACTCAAATTACAGCGTGATCAGAAGTGACATCACTGTGTGGTTTCATTAATGATATTAGAGGAGAACAAACTATTTTCAGTCATTTTTTTTAGTGTCGAAAAACTATATGCATCCTCTTCATTTCACTCCCTATCCATTCCCCTCCCTGAATTGCATCAGGGGTTTCTTCTCAGGATCATTTTTCTTCTTTATTCCTAGTCCATCATGAAAATGTCTATCTCCTCATGTTTTGCCCAAGTAGAGCAGAGCAAAAACAAAACAAAACAAAGCACATTAACACTACTGACCTGATAACTTTCTTTTCCCAGAATAAGATCTGAAAAAAATTTAAGAAAACCACAGATACTAGAACTGCTGAAGTCTACTTCCTGTGAATCTGTGTGGCTTGCTCATCAAGTCATGCCTCTTTTTCTATTCTTATTCTTTATTCTGTAGTCACAGTATTTCTGCAGTTGCCTGTGGACCTCATTGAGCACAAAGCCATGATTATCACCCATGCAAACCTTGGCCCGGTTCTAGTCCTAGAGCAACAAAGACCTGTACCTTAGCCTGCCTTTTCACCCAGGGTTCTGTGTGGGCTAACTGTGTAATAGAATTGGTTGGTTTGAAACAGGTGTGTACAGGAAAAAAAAAATTGCCTTTGCTTGCTTGGTAAACTCTCTATATTACTTTTCATGATGGAACTGAGTGCACATATGTGTGTTTTGGTGAGTGGGAGACAATGGGATGAAAGCTTATCTGTGGAGAAAATAGGGATTCTATACACTCAGAGTAGAGGGATTTGGAATGCTGAGAAAGGAGTCTGAATACTAGGCTGTCTTCTGCCTGCTGGGATTGTTTAGGATCTCATGATAGACCAAATGGAGCAAGAAATAATGTTATCAAATCCTACAACCCATAGACAAGTCATTTAAGCCTCTGTAAGCTTCAGTTTCCTTAAGTCTAAAATAGAATTTTTTTTTAGCCTCATCACTGTTGACTTTCTGGAATGGATTATTCCTTGCTGTAGGGAACTATGCTATGGTCTGTAGAATATTTAGCAGCATCCCTGGCCTCTACTCACTAGAAGACAGTAGCACCTACCATCAGTTGTGATAGTTTCCAGACATTGCCAAATGTTCTCTAGGAAGAGGGTAAGGGCACAGTCACCCTCAATTGAGAACCACTGATTTAAAATAAAGCAGTTAAAATTTGTGATAGAATTTATAACAGATAAGGTTTCTGTTCTAAAATTCCATAGACATAACATTCTGTGACTCTAGATTTGCAGGCAATTTGTTGATACAAGAGACTTTTTTTTTTTCAACTCTTAACTCATGCCAGTAAGGAAAAGGAGAAAGAAATAAACTGAAAGTTTTCTCACTTGTTACTAAAAACGTTATTCACAAGTTAATGGCAAAAGAGGTTTTATCATTAGGATGATTAAATTGAGGTTTTACCAATTAAGATTTAGTCCCAAATATTTGTTGACAGCCCATCTCATGGAATAATGGCAGTAGGTGGAATTTGTTGAACACTTACTATGCTAAATGTTTTGAGTGATATAGCCCGCTTAATGGATGAACGTTGAGGCAAGCATAATTATTAGCTCCAACTTACAGAGAAGGAAAACTAAGGTTTAAGGACAATAAACATTTACAATTTAGAATTACGGTACTAGCAAATGGAAAAAGAAAAACTCAAAGTCAGATATATCTTCCACAAAATAGCCTTTTGACGAGTACTTTGCATTGCTTTTTAGGGTGTTGTGCCAGATACTGTTTTAAGTTTCTAATATTAACAGATTTATTCCTAGTCTCATAGTGCCTGTGAGGTAAGTACAATTATAATCCTCATTTTTTAATATGTGGGCAGAAAGGGCTCATGGGCAGAAAGAAATTATGCTACTTCCCCTGGGTCACACACTAGTAGGTGGCAAAACTGAGATTTCAACTCAACCCATGATCTCAGCCACTACCCTCTGTTGCCTTTCGACATGAAAAGCTTTGGTATCAGTCCTTGGCACTCTCTGAGTCCATGCAAATGAGTATTCTTTTGGGGTTGTTCAATATGTGGTGAGAATTTTTAAATGGCAAAGGGTGTCATCAGTCTTTTTTCTGTAAAGGAGTTGATGCTATGGAATAAGAATAACACTGAAATTATAGTTGTTATAGTAAAAGAGATTCTCTCTGTCTTTCTACATTATATAAAAAAAACTTTGACCTGCATTTCTCCCACTCAGTCAAAGGGTGAGATCTGTGGAACACCCTCACTGGCAGTGCTATCCAAGGCCTGCCCATAGCCGTCCAGGTACTTCCGCATCACAACTCATCACTCACTCTGTCCTAGGCACTGTGCCAGTTGTGGGAATGCAGCCACAATTAATCTTGATTCCTGAAAAGCTCAAACATCAGTAGTAAGAGAAACCCACAACAAGACATTTACAAACGGCTAGAGGAATCACAAATAAAGAACAAATAACTCTAACTTGGGGAAAGCCTGGCCAGGACAAATTTCTAAAGGAAGGAAACACTTGTGAGACGGGAACAGATCATCAACTATCCCAGTTGAAGAAACAAGTACGAGGTGTGAAAAGAGGTAGCAATGTCAAAAAGACATTGTTCAGTTATGGCTGGAGAAAAGACACCACAGAGGGTGAAACGAAGCTAGAAAAACAGATTAGTGTAGGAAAGAGAGAAGCTATGGACTTCATTCTAAGAAAGCTGGGCCTCTTTCTAGGCAACACAGGTTTATCAGAGAGCTGTAAGTAAGAGAGTAGCAGAATCCGACTAGTATTTTAGAAAGAAACACTGCTCCTTGCTTGCCTATGTGGAAGGTGAATGAAGTTGACATGTACACAAACATGACTTTATCATTGGGTAGCCCCATTATTTTATGGAGTTTATAGTTTGTCAGATAAACATGATAGCCTAAGACAGAGCAAAGTACCAGTTTGGCCCCAGTTTTTCTGCCACTGTTCTAACTTAGGGCTAATTAAACTGCCCTACAGGAATCTTCCTGGGACAAATTTTCTTAAGCAATGGGGTCTAGAAAATGCAGTTACAGCTTAACCTTCTTGTTCCTCAAAAGAAGTCTCCTGTATATAAATGGAAAAGCAAACATCACACGTTCTCACTCGTAAGTGGCAGCTAAGCTATGAGGATGCAGAGGCATACGAATGACACAATGGACTTTGGGGACTCAGGAGGAAAGGTTAAGAAGGGGGTGAGGTATAAAGACTACAAATTGGATTCAGTGTATGCTGTTCAGGGGATGGGTGCACCAAAACCTCACAAATCACCACTAAAGAACTTACTCATGTAACCAAATACCACCTGTTCCCCAAAAACCTATAGAAATAAAAAGTTTTTTAAAATAAACAAATAAAAGAAAGAAAAAAGAAGTCTCCTGAGGTTAGTGCTCTAAAAGTCTTGGTGTTGGCGAAGGTAAAAGAAGACCAGACCGTGCCAACAGGATAAATATTTTACAACCATGAAGCAGCTTTGTAGCCAGAGTTCTCAAAGCATTAATTAGCATGGAGTTTAAAAATCCTTCTTCCTATGTGGTGAAAACACAGAAACCTGGAGATAATGATTGAACTTGCCGTAGTCTCACAGTGAGATGAACAGAATCTGGAAGTGAGCCCCTCTCTTTACCCTGTGCCACCCATTAGGCTGAAAAAGAGTTCAGATGGGTGGGGTTAGACCTCTGACTAGAGAAATCGAATGTTTCGAGAGAAATATCCTAAATGCATAGGTCTTTATGGGTCTCACAGTCACTTCACTAATAGTATTGAAACGGTTTTTCATCTCAGATGGCTACAAGAGACAAAAACGAACTAGACAATTCATATAAATTAGTGAAGCCAGTCCAAAAAAGCCATCACATGAGAAGTAGGAGCCTATAGTTTTCTCATCTGGGTACCTTCTCACCTTGTGATGATGACCAAGGCAGAAAAAAGAGGCCAGGTGGATGAACACTTGGTTTCTTACACTCACCAGGGTCATATCAGCAGTCAAGGGAAAATATGTGCAGTCCCTAAGAATTTCCAGTATATGCAGAATTAATACAAGTTATTTTGTTGATAACTCAAGTAGATCTCTCCACTGTCAACTGCAAAGAACTCTCCCAAACTCTTTCCTAAAGTCAAACTCATAGTGGAGCTAGTATGCTGCTCCATCCATAACCATGGTTTAATTTACGTATGGCCGTTTGACCTTCTGTATAACTTCTTTCATATGAGGAGAGGCCCTGTAGCTATGTCAATGAGAATGGATCCTGGCAGTTTAGTCACAACTCTATCCTCTACTTCACTGGACTCTTCTGTGGTTCTAGGAATGTATACAGTCTGCAATTTCCTTCCTCACATCTTGTCTGTTTCTCCTGAGGTTCTCCAGAATCCCTCTGAATTCTCTGACTTAATATGTTCAGTGTCTACTAAGTATACTAATACTGTGTTATGAATCATTTTTTAATCAACAAAACACAATGCACTATACCAGGAAAGAGGAACTTAAATGAGAAGACCCAGTCTCACTCTCAGCTGCCATTTCATTGAGATCAGTGGGTAGAATTTCTTCACATGTCTAAGATTCCTAGAATATTAGTTTGCTGAAGCCATTCTCTCAAGTTTCCATGGCCTTCAGACATGCAAGGAGTCCTGTCTCCCACCCCTGTTCTTTGCCTGGGAATGATGGGGTAGAGAATGAGAAAACCATGGTAAAAAGTTTATTTTCTGCTAGGATAGCAACATTTTGTTGCCATAGAACTGCAATTCCATTATGTGTTTTAGGATGTTCCCATCAATATAACATTTGGATAAACTATGGTTATCATTTCAAGTAGAACCACCCAAGAGGTAAGTGAAACCCAATGAAATTTAAACGGAGCTCTATCAGTAAACAGATCAGTGATTTTTGAACAAAACACTCATGTCCATTTCTGGGCTTGGATTTTCCTAGTTATGAAATGAGGGGGTTAGTCTATAAAATGAGCCATAGGACAAAAAGTCATGATTACTTCCATCTCTAATGCTCTACTGTTTTTAACATTTTGGGGGCCATTGAATTCCTTTGAGAATCTAATGAAAGCTATGGAACAAATGATAATGTTTCCAAATTTGAGACACAATTCAGGCATTCACAGACATTTTCTTCTCCCCTGACTCTAACCCCTCTCCCTAATCCCAAAAACCCTCCCCTGTTATTCTGTAAGAAGGGGAAATTTTCAAAGAGCCAAGAATGAGCACACAATAGGTACCCCAAAATGCTCCTTGAGTGAGCAAATAAATTGCATCTATCACATGATGTATATATTCTCTATCTTCACAAATGCAATCATGTCACCATAAATAATTCATAAATATCCACTTGCATTTATTGTTATCTCTAAAGTATATAGTATTATGAATTCTAAGGACTGATTCATGCTCTGTAGAAAGTATATCAAGGTTTCACAGAAGTGAAAATGATCTGGAATGTCAATTATTTCACTGATCACCCAGCTTTCTTTAGCTATTCAGGCTGGCATGTACTCGCTCATGAAGTTCTCTATTAATTCAAAGAGTATGCTCTCCCCTGGAAGAGCAGAGCCTTTCCTACTCATGGATATCTGAGCTGATTCCCTCAAGAAATCCAACTGAAGCCACTACTCCAGTACCATTTTCCAGAAGGCATTATAATGATACCTAACTCATTCAAATTAATTGGCTCTTTTTAAGTGATTTGGCCATTTTCCTAGTCATCTTTCTATTTTCTTATAATTTTTATGAGCTTGAACAATATATAACTTTAATAGGATCCAGTATCATTTGAGGGGAAATAAAGGGTAAACCTCCTAAAATACTTAGCACAAGTGATGAGGAATGAGGAGTTTTGCCCATGGATTAAAAATTGGCTGTCACTGTAGCATTTGATTGTACTTATGATCCTGTTTATTGCCAGGTGGTTTGGGTGGGAGGCTTTTTTTTAGCTGTATCAATAATACCAACCAAATGCCACCTTGGTTTCTCATTACTAAAGTCTGGCTTTTGACTCATCTCAGAAAAATATGGCATAAATTTGTGTATTACACAACTGCACTCCAAACTCTGACTGCCTTGTATAAGCTAATCCAAAACATCTGTCCTGCACTTTGTGCTCAAAATCCCTAAAACGGGATATAAGATAATGGGAAATAGAAGGTCTGCCTTCTGTGCTTTAGTTATTCAAAATATAGGGCCTTAAACAAACATTCAGAAACAAATTTGTCTTCTGTAATCAGTTCCAAGCACATGTTGAAATAAATAAATTAGGGTGCATAGCCCTTCTCCAATATCCACCAAGCTGGAAGCAGTTTAGTCAATCAATAGGTCTTTCAGAATCACCAAATTCTTATTATTCAGAAGTTATTGCTAGTGGCTGACTGGTGCACTGGTAACCCCCAACAAGCAAGCTTCCTGGTATTCATGCCCTTGTATATACATGCTCCTTGACCCTTGACACTAGGCTTGGGCTTGTGACTTGCTTTAGCCAAGCAAGCCTGGCTTTTAGCAAGCCTGATACAAACAGAAGCTTAATAAGTGTTTGCACTGAGTATCCTCTTAGAAGGTTCCATCTTGGAAGCCAATTGCTGTACCAAAAGAAGTTCAATTTGGCTACTGAATGATGGGAGTTGTGGAGGGAGGCCCTGGAAGAGGGGAGAATGTCTTGGAAGTCTTAGCGCTTCCCAGCAAAACTCCAGGCTGAATGCAATGAAATGGGTGACTTCAGCTAATCCGTATGAGGTAAAAAACTGCTAGCTTAGCCTAGTCAACCCACAGAATGAAGAGTAATAATAGAGTATCATTGTTTCAAATCTCTAGGTAAAGTGACAGAAATTAAACATGAGTTATATAGGTTTAACTTCATATTTCAGTTCATAAAAAATGAATGTATCTCATGTATATTTATATCACAACATATAATATAATGTATACAAACAATTTGATATGAATGTCATTTCTTGTTCTTATTCACAAAAGTCCAAACTCTAATGTCCATAGTAAAGGGGAAAAAGAAAACCCAACTGTCAAGTGCAAACTGCACTTTAATTCCAAAGGCATTTTTCTCCATGTTTGTAGTCAAAATAAATAAGAGCATCAACTAAGAATTATTAAATTATAAAGTATTGACAGACTGGCTGGGAGTGGTGGCTCATGCCTGTAATCCCAGCACTTTGGGAGGCCGAGGCAGGAAGATTGAGTTGAGGTCAGGAGTTCGAAACCAGCCTGGTCAATATGGTGAAACCTCATTTCTTCTTAAACACACACACACACACACACAAATTATCTGGGTATGGTGCTGCATGCCTGTAGTCCTATCTACTCAAGAGGCTGAGTCAGGAGAATCGCTTGAACTTGGGAGGCAGAGGTTGCAGTGAGCCGAGATCACCCCATTGCACCCTAGCCTAGACAACAGAGCGAGACTCTATCTCAAAAGAAATAAAAAATAAAAGTATTGACAGATGAATGGACATTTTTGTTTATTAGTTGGCTGTACTCAAGACTAAAGAAATATATAAATGTGTTTCAAAACTGAAGTGTAAACTTAAATAATTTCATTACCTTGAAAACTGTGTTTTCTAATGAAAGATTATAGAACTAAACATTTTCTTTGACCTTCACCAAACCGATGAGTTTAGTTGATAAATCAATATTTTTTCTACTTTTGTTTAGATTCAAATATAAGCTAACAGTAAGTTTTATCTAGTATTGTTACAATAATAAAAACTACCACTTACTGTTTGTTAAGTACTAAGAATTCTACTCGCGGCTTTGCATATGCTAATTCATCATCACAACTTAAAAGGTGGATACAGTTATTCTTGCTCTATTTGGAGGGAAAAAATCAAGATCAGAAGGAAATTTTCCAAGGTCACAAAGCATATAGGTGGCAGAGGCACTTCTAAGTACTTACCTTGGAACCTTCTGTTCCCATAGTTCTCTAAGCCAGGAGTCAGAAAATTTTTCTGCACAAAAGCTAGAGATAGCAAATACTTTTAGCTTTGTGGGGTCATACAGTCTCTGCTGCCATTATAACACAAAGGCAGCCATAGGCAATATGTAAATGAATACATGTGGCTGTTTATCAACATAAGTTTATTTATAAAAAACAATGGTGCTGAGGTCAGGAGTTTGACACCAGCCCGGCCAACATGGTGAAACCCAGTCTCTATGAAAAATACAAAAATTAGCTGGATGTGGTGGCATACACCTATAATCCCAGCTACATGAGTGGCTGAGGCAGGAGAATTGCTGGAACCTGGGAGATAGAGGATGGAGGTTTCAGTGAGCCAAGATCGCACCACTGCACTCCAGCCTGGGTTACAGAGCGAGACTCCATCTCAAAAAAACCCCAAACAAAACAAAACAAAAATGTAGTGGGTTGCTTTCAGCTTGCAGCTATAGTTTGTGAACTGCCCCCACCTCCACAACTTTAGCCAATGATTGTCGGACTTGAGCATGAGTTAGCGTCAATTGGAGGACTTGTTAAAACAGATTGTTGGGCTCTCCTCCAGAGTTTCTGATTCAGTAGGTCTGGGATGGGGCCAAGAATTTACATTTATCACAAGTTCTCAAGTGATGCTGACGCTGCTGGAGCTAGAGTCCACACTCTGAGTACCACTGCTCTATGCATACAGGACCTAAGTTGCTGACTGTAAGGTAGAACATCACTCTAAAGACCAACATTTATTTTGCCACATTTTTAGTGAACTAAAGCATCCTGGGGTCAGAATTATTATTATTATTATTATTATTATTATTTAGGCAGAAATATTGCCCAGGCTGGTGTGCAGTGGCACAATCTCGGCTCACTTCAACCTTAGCCTCCCATGCTCAAGTGATTCTCCCACCTAAGCCTCCAGAGTACCTGGGACTACAGGTGTGTGCCACCACACCTGGCTAAGTTTTGTATTTTTTTTTTTTATAGAGACAGGGTTTCCCCATGTTTTCCAGACTGGTCTCAAACTCTTGAGCTCAAGCAATCTGCCCACCTCAGCCCCACAAAGTGCTGGGATTATAGGCATGAGCCACCGTGCCCCACAGAGAATTTTAACTTATTCCTGCTTCCTCTTTGTTTTACTTTGGATCGTGCTTGGAGGCAGTTGTGAGGATCAGGAACAAAGGGAAGGGGAGAAGTGATCAGGAGAGCTAGAGTGAGTTCTGAACACAGATTTAGAGTTCCTGTCTCCTCTCTGTAGGGTAAATGTCCCTGGCCACAATAACTTAAGCATATCCGTGGAATGACCTTGTTTTGTATGGTAGATGGATCTGAATGTGTGTTCAGAGCTGGGGAATCCAGTGTGGCCAAATGGGAGGTTCGTTCCTTTTCTGTAAGAAACATCTGAGCCCCAGTTCCATGGAACACAGACAGTACAGGGGATTGAGAGCCTGAGTTTTGGGTTAAATAAAGATTGCCAGGTGGAGGTCGTTAAGTGGAGAGTGAAAATGCTGCATAAACTTGATGCTCTTTGCAACTGGTTGCAGTCTTCCTGCCAAGCCTGCCACCACTGGACCATTTCTGTAGCTAAGGCAGTCCTCCTGTCCATTTTCCTGCCACTGGACTCTCTCCCCTGTATATATCTCCTTGTCTGGCTCTGGGTCTCTTCTGTTTCTTGAAAACTGGTAGCTTTCCAATGGAGGATAATAGGTGTTCAGTACAATACACTCCTTACTCCATCCCTTCATGACTGTTCCTTCTTCATTCTTGACAATACTTACTTGTGACAAGCTTTAACCTCATCTTAGACAAGATTTACACATATTCATACATAATCACATATTTGTGTATGATATTTAATGTGAACTTTGAATGTTATGGGTTTAGGATAACATAATCTTATAGAATAACCAACCAAGCTTTCTACAGAAGCAACAAAATACCATAAGTCTCAATGTTGGAGTGAAACAAGAGGCAGATGAAACAGTGATTATAGATCTGAGTTTCTAAATCAAAGAAAAATGGCACTGACTACACACTGTCTCAGAGCCAAGTTCTAAACTACTAGGGATATAACAGAAGTGATTTCTTTATTTTTCACAATAACCCTATAGTTTGAAAGACATTATCACAGGTAGTTAAAAGCAAAGACTCCTGAGCCATCACACACATGAGTGAATTCCAGGTCTTCCCTTACTATGGGTCTGTGACCTTGGGCATAATTTTTGCCCTCTCGTCTCCATTCATAAAGCAGGATGTTGATTACATCTCTCTTGGAGGGTTATGTCAGGATAAAATGAGTTAATACATGGACAAAAACTGAGTATATGATAAATACTTATCAAAACGGTACATGCAGCTGATTACATACAGTAATTGAAGAAACTAAGTGTAAGAAAGATTGAATGATTCATTCTAAGCTATTTTATATACATAGGAATCAACCAAGCAAGAGTTGCGCCTGACTATGGCTGATTCCAAAGCTTCAGAGCCTAAGGGAGTAAAAATACAAGCCAAAGAAAAGGAGCATCCAGTCCCTTTTAGCAGGACAACAGGCTTAAGAACACACAGCAAGAGATAATCCTAGTATCAAAAATACAGAGAATTATGTAGGAATGTTTGCTCAAAGAAGAATAGGCTTTTGTAAGTGTGGGCAAAAGAAAAGAGTCTAGGTGGAGCCATATCTGTGTGAGGTGAGGAGAGGGCACTGGTACAAAGCAAAGCACAACTGCCCTGGATATAAATGATGTTGCTGGAAGTGGGAGAATATTCCTGGGGCATAATGAAGATCGCAGACTCAGGATGACCCACTACGAAAACATATCCATAGCACAGATAAAATTAAACAGAAGGAAAATCCCTAAATATGAAAAGAATGCTTTTAAATGATTTATTTAAAAATTGAGTAGAAATGTTATTAGAATGATTTGCTACCCGTCAAGAGCAACAAATGATAAATGGGGGAAAATCATTATTCCTTCACCATTGCTTCTCTCAGACTCCAGTTATTTAGCTAAGTAGGGCAGAGGGGAAGGAGTGTCTGAGGTAGCTGGGAAAATATTAAGGAAAAAAAATTGTGAAAATAATTTTATAAGCCCTTCTGTTTTCCAACCAGGGGCATATCTGTCCCAGGAGCCTTGCAGCTGTGCCTCGAATAGAGCAAGCTATTAGGTTTACAGCTCCCTGAAAATAGTTTCACACAGCTCTGATTGCATAGGACCCTCTGAGGTCCTGCTACAGGTTTGGTTTGGTTTCATGGTGATTTTATATTTCCTGTTTAAGTTTTTATTAGTTTTATATAGATACATAAGCATGAAGGGTCAAGAGGAAGGGAGAAACACAATAAGACGAAGTGGAGTTTTTCAGTTAGTAATAGGAATTTAAGGAAACAGGATGTTGTTCAATTCATGTGAGGTTGATGCTGGAGTCTAGACATCCAGGCCTACATTTAATTAAGGATCTGATGTCAAATAACTATGCAGAGTGGACCTACTGCATCTCCCAAGTTGTATTCCACTCCCCTTCTTCCATGTTCCTCTATGTTTGAAGACTGTCTTGCCAAAGCTATCTCATTGTTGTAGACATTAGGAACAGAGAAAAAAAGTACACATGTGGACCAAGGTAATTATTTCAGTTGGTGTTTAAAGGGAGGGGCCCAGAAGCCACACTGCCTGGGTATGAGTCCTAGCTTCTCCACATTATAGCCACGATATCTAGAACCCCAGTATTCTCATGCTTCACCTGTGAAATGGGGGCAATAGAACTTAACTCATATGGCTGTGTCTATGTGGATAGTCTCATTTAAAAATAAATGAGAACCAAGGTAAAATTTTAATAAATTTTTCTATATATCCAAATATATAAACTTAGAAAACTAGGCATACAATGACTGAGATAATATATGTTAAATATTTAAGACAGTATCTGTCTCATAGAAACTGTCAATAAACATTATTTCTTAGTATTATGTTTATCATTATTATTGCTGCTGTTACATGTTTAATGAAGTATTAATTTACACAGCCAATTATCTCATCTCTGTTTCCTGAGATGCTGGTCTAGTGGGCTCGGGTCATGGTTGAACTATGCAGGTGATTTGGTTGCATGAAAAATCAAGGCCAGTGGATATACATTTATCTGTATATGTGTAAATCACTCAACATTTCTGGAAGTAAACATTTCTTCACGCCTGTAATCCCAGAACTTTGGAAGGCCGAGGCGGGTGGATCATGAAGTCAAGAGATCGAGACCATGGTAAAACCCTGTTTCTACTAAAAATACAAAAATTAGCTGGGCATGGTGGCACGCACCTGTAGTCCCAGCTACTTGGGAGGCTGAGGCAGGAGAATTGCTTGAACTTGGGAGGCAGAAGTTGCAGTGAGCCGAGATTGTGCCACTGTACTCCAGCCTGGAGACACAGTGAGACTCTGTCTCAAAAAAAAAAAAAAAAAGAAAGAAAAAAAGTATCATCTAGGGCCATGCTTGTCAGATGTTAGAGTACATGGAAATTGTCTGGGGATCTTATGGAAATGCAGCCTCCGATTTAGTAGGTCTTGGGTAGGTCTACATCTTTGCCTTACTGCTAGTCTACAGACCATACTTTGACTCACCAGAGAATCTAGGAATGAGCACTCATCTGGAAGGTGGATAACCTAGGCTCCAGGCCCACCTCTTCTGCTGAATTCAAATGGTATTTTTCACAATTCACTTATTTCCTTCACCCTGTCAGCCAGCCAAATAAGCACAGGGGCGTACAAGAACTGTAGGAAACGTTTTGAGGAGTGCAAAGGTGACTGCGGCATGCACACTCAGGCTCTTAAAGGATTTACCACCTAGTGGGTACAGAAACACACGTACACACAGACAACACACACACACACACACACACACACACACACACACACAAAGTGTCCAGGAGAGGGAGGATCATACTGGCAACCTAAAGAAATCAGGCCAAGTAACACATTGGCCTGATTAATGTTGTTTTGCCTCAATATGTCCCTCTACAAAATGGAACTAATTTTTTCGTCACTTGGCTCTTAAGACTATGTTGAGGGCAAAATGAACTCATCAAAGATTAAAGTGCTTTTGCAAGCAGGATCCTATGTAATTGTTGTTAATATCAGCAAAAATATCAATATTCCAGTTATAAATAGATAACTCACTTGGAGTGATTCTACTTATTATTGTACATAATTCTAAGCATCACATTTTGTAGTAGGAAATAGCTATCTTTGCTGACTTCATGGTTGTAGGGCAAACACTGTGTTTTTGGCATAATACAGGAGTACCCTGCACAAGGACTCTGCATTCAGCTCATAAGCAACATGGTGGGATTGCGGAAAAGGGAGTTCCACTTCTGTCTCACAGCCCACGATCCT
This sequence comes from Cacajao melanocephalus, assembly GCA_963573385.1. NCBI lineage: Eukaryota > Metazoa > Chordata > Mammalia > Primates > Pitheciidae > Cacajao > Cacajao melanocephalus. The sequence continues at coordinate 89,325 of CAUYLG010017834.1, read as the reverse complement.
GGGTTATTAACTGGGGGCTGTGAGACAGAAGTGGAACTCCCTTCTCCACAATCCCAGGAGGTTGGGGAGGGAATATTCTGAAGAGGTGCGGTCAAATTGTTCAGAGAAGAGCAATCATCTGAAACAGAATAATAAAAATTATTCCATTCCTCCAATTATGCCAACAAATAGGAAATGTACCCATACCTTTTCCCGCTTCAGGATGAACTGGTTACCATTTTTAGGATTCCTTTTTCTGTTCTAAATGCAATGAATTTTAAGTTGCTGGCCACCCAAGATCCAGAGCTCTCTGTGGGTTAGGATAAGACATTTGTAGGGCCTGCATCACAGCTCAACTTCTGCCTCTGCCCAATCTACTTTCCACTCCTGGATTTCCACAGAAGTTGATCCTGAGGGTACTCCTTAATAAACACTCTGCTAGCTAATCCCCCCTTAGAGTCTGCTTCCTAGGGAATACAACCTGTGACCTCTTTGACCATTCTTCTTTTTACGTTGTGGCACATCTAAACAAAATTGACTACTCTCAATTCTTGAACAAGTCACAAATTCTAACCTCTATGTTCATTTGCACATGTTCAGTGTCCATCACATAATGACATACCTAGCACATGGCAAATATGCAATAAATAGTTGTTGTTGAAAAAAAAATGTGTCCTTGTATCCAGAAAAGTCCTCCCTACCCTTCTTCCTCTAATTTCCCTTTCTTAACTACTTTATCCTCATCTTTTCAGATAATTCAGACTGAATGTCACTTCCTCTACCAAGCATTTTCTGATTCTGTCATTTTTCCTTTCTTGGAATTGATATTGCTGTCTTTGCTCTGTAAGAGATTTTGTTAAACTGTACCCTAGCAGCTTATTTGCCTATTTCCCTTCATACTATGCAAACCTTGAGTTGTTTTTGAACACCTTGAAGTCATGGCTGTCTTTTTAACCTCTGTTTATACAGCAAAAGTTTTCTTTTTTTTTTTTTTAACTTTGTTTATCCAGACTCAAGAAGTCTTTAAAAATGAAACTTAGATCTGTGATCTCCTGATACAGACCTCCATTAGAATTGCCTGGAGAAATGTTAGAAATATAGATTCTCATCCTTCACCTCTGACTCAATAACTCCAGGAATAGGGCCCATTTCTGCCACCTTTGGGAACTGCTGACCAAAATCTCAGCTTGACTATCTACCATTTCTACTGAGAAGAGATTGTTTAGTTACACTTTTAGTTTTTTGACATTACAGTTGATCCTTGAACAACATGGGTTTGAACTTCTGGGGTCTACTTACACGTGGATAATTTTCAAACATATGCAGATGGAAAAGACAGCATTCATGGCATGAGAAACCTGCCCGCATGGACAGCCAACTTTCAGCATACACAGGTTCTGCAACGCTGAATGAGGGACTTGAGTAAGTGCAGATTTTGGTATACATGGGGGTCCTGGAACCAATCCCTCACATATACCAAGGGGTGACTGTAGTTTGATCATTTATTTTTAAGCATGGCTAAGCTCCTGGTCAGGAATACGCCACCCAATTATGTCTTTGCTCCCATGGGCAATGATAGTGTGTGCCTTCCAGAGCTCCAGTTTGGTGACAGCATGAGAGCGCCAGAGATAGGTTGCCTGGGCTGACCCCTAGTCCCACCCTTAGATGGCTGTACAACCTTGGACAAATTACATCTTTCTCTGTGCCTCAGTGTCCCTACCTGGAAAATGAGGAAAATAATAATTTGCACCTCATGCAGTGGTTATAAGAACCAAATGAGTGAATGCATGGGGAGTATTTAGAACTGAACTGGACAACTAGGGAAATCTCAATAAATGTTCCTTATTTCTATACTCTAATGATAACTGTTTTTATTATCTTAGGAAATTACCTTCTAGAAAAATATGTAATTATAAGGAGTATATTGACTAATTGTGAATGTCTGAAAGTTTGGCAGAGGAACGTATAACAAAATTCGCAATTTGAGATCCTAGTCCCACGACATGCATTACCTTCCCATTGCTGGTTGCTTTTCCATGATCTCCTGGTTCCTGGTACCTGAAGATTTTTCTCACATTTTGTTGTTCTGGCAGGGCTTTCCAAGCTTAAACAATACGCTCTGTAGTTCAACATTGTACAAGAGACTTGGGTGAAGGATGTTTTTTTATATCTCAGAAGTTTAAAATTGCGCAATCCTTCAGGCATAGTGTTTCAACTGAGTGTGGCCTGTTTTCTAAAAGCAGTCTTCCATACAGACAATAGTATATCAATTTGACGCCAACTTGGAGATCTCAGCAGAAAACTGTGAAAATTACATTCCTGTAACTTGGTTTTCTCATTATAGGGACCTTGACCAGTCTGGATGCTATAGGGTAAGGCCACTGGCACTTAAAAGAGAGCAGCTGGACTGAAGAATTTGATGCCAAAACTCAGCAACCCCTCCTTTCCCCTCCGCCTCCACATCCCCCTCTGGCAGGAAATTACACCCAAACCACAGAAAACATTGCACATGCTTGCATCCAAAGAGAAACAATAAAGTTGATCAGCTTAAATTAAAAGGCTGTAACCTATTTTTTACTTTGTATAAATAAGTCAGGTGTAATAATCCATTTTACTTGTCTCCAAAAATGTTCATCCACCTAAACACGACAGAAAGCTGAAATTTCACAGGATTAATTTAGGGTAAACTTAAGGAAGCATTTGCACATAAAAACTCCCAAAAATATTACCATGAAAATCTGTGAGCTTTTTCTCATTGAAAAAAATAATTGCTTCTCAGAGCCCCCATTTCTAGATAGAGACACGAAGGATGCTTGACCTGTAAAGGATTAGAACTCTGTGATAGATTTGAAACCTATCTTGTAAAAGAGAAATTCATTTTTGATTATTCTCCAGTATAGAACTAACTAAGACAAAGGAATAGAAATCTATTAAGGCAGTGACTTTGGGTGAGCATGAGTTTAGGATGTAGAAATGTCATTATATTAACAGCTGGTAGCCTATTTACTCCTAAAAAAGGAAAAACATTTGCTTACAGGTACACCCTGACAATGACTTAAAGAAGATGAGTATTACACCAAATTAGGTTTGGAGAGAATGTTCTTTGTATAGTAACATCTCCTTTGACCCCTCAAATTTTCAATAAAATAAGTAAACCAGCATAAGGCTAATTTCTAGAGGATCCTCCATGAACTGGTGGAGGGATTCAATGTTGCCTCCAGGACAATGTAGGATGAAAGCAAGGACTAACACGACAGCTGGAATGTTGATGGACAGATGCATGAGGAAGCAAACTATCAGGAATTTGTGAAAATTATGGAGGGGTCTCCAAATTTCCAGAGAAGTTCAGGAAGAACTGGCAGATCCCTGGGCTTCTCTGTCTGACACTTTATTTTCAAGAGAAAGAACTTTCCTATAATTCTCTCCTAGCTAGTAAAGTGACTCCCTAGCTCCCATACTTACTTCCTCCCTCAGGGCTAACAAGCCCAATCATGGCATTTTCACAGGGCTAGACTCTGATCTCCCTAGTCAAGGACTTGAGAGTCCATCGAGGGAGACAAATGAATTAAGAGATTTACAGCTGAAAAGGCATAAGTGGAAAATGCAGCCCTGTTTATTGTGCTTCGTGAACCCAGAGAAGAAGTCCCAAACTCAGCCTTGGAGGAAGATGATATTAGAGACGGTTTCTCAGAAGAGGTGACAGTGGGGTGGGGCAGGGGTAAATCTGAACAAACATAAGTTCAAAATGTAAAATTGTTTGATACTTTGAGGGAACAGCAAGCCCATGAGTGTGGCTAACTCACAGGGGCTCACGTGGGAGATTCAGGGCTGCCTTTCAAAACAAGCATGGGAAGGTAGCCAAGGGCCACATCTAAAGAGTTTCCTAAGTCAGTCTGAAGAGCTTGGATTTCTATCCTGAAGACAATAGGAAGCCACTGATAGTTTTTAAGCAAAGAAGCAATGTGATTACATTTGGTGATTGAGAAAAATGTGTTGAGGGTCTCTAGACAGTTATTTTGTGGAGTTTAGATGTCTGCTTGTCCAATGCCAACCTCCTAGCCTGGGGAACTATGTGTCCTTCCAGACACACCTCCTCTATGAAAAATTATCTGATAATATCAATCCCCTCCTTTGATCTTTGGCATATTTGTTTTTTGCTCCTGTATCACTCACCTCCTTGCACATTTTTTTTTTTCCCAATGAAGCATTCTTCAAGTGTCATTTCACATCTAAATCTTTGAATCTTACTCAGGACAGAGAATCACAAGCCTACAGGACACAATCAGATAAGCGAGAGCAAACCAAGAATAAGAGACGTTTGCCTGCATGGTGCTATGGGTTGAATGTATCCCCCCAAAATTTCAAATGTTGGAACCTTTATTCCTTAATGCAGCAGTGTTGGGAGGTGGTGCCCAGTGGGAGGTGTTTGGGTCATGGGGGCTTCAGCCTCATGAAGAGATTAATGCACTTTCCTCAGGATGGTGATAGTTCTCACAAGAGCAGTGTTACAGTGTTACAGAGCAGGTGACCCCACTGTTTCTTTTCTTTTTACATGTTCTCACTTGTCACAAAGGCACAAAGCCCTCACCAAATGTAGCCACCTGATCTTGGACGTCCCAGCCTCTAGTACTATTACCTAAATACATTTTTTAAAAAATTACCCAGTCCCAGGTAATTTGTCATGGCAACAGAAAACGGACTAAGACACATGGTAAACATGTAGTCATGCTCTTTGCTTCTACACACACAAAAAAAGAGGTAAAAAAACCCCCACATATTTATGTACCATAAGAAAAACAACAGCACAAGGGCAGTGCTAACAGAAATGTGTAATTAACCACAGTATTCATGAAGCAATAGGGAATGATGAGATCTGTACTCAATCAGAGAGACTATTCACTTTTGTAAGAAAGGTAGTCGCTACTTGTCCCAAGTAATTGTTAACATGCAGAGTTAGAGATACAGTGTGTAAGATGTCTTGATTAAAAAGGGGGAAAAAACCCTCAAAATCCAAATTTTTATATGAAATATCCTTATATTTAAAAATTGGTACAAAACTTTTCTAAATATTATAGACCAATATCAGCTTATCAAAGTCCCAGATATATCCCACATACCTTATGAATTACAACTTCTGTAATATATTTTTATATGACCATGAAGTCTAGAAACTTGCTTAATAAATATAAATTGAAAACAAAGTGGTTTTATTTCTGTGATTTTTTTTTGTCTTTATCATTCATTGAACTCTGACTTTGTTGACTTTCATTGCTATTTATTTTTCTGTTTGTTTTTAACCTTTTCAAAGAGATGAGACCTCACCGATATCATAAAGCATCACTTCAGCATCTTTCTCTCCCCTTCCCCTACCATGGTAATTTTTCCTTTGTTTAGGTACCATAATAATTATGAAAACCAAAATTCATTAATTATTTACTACTGGTAAATGTATTATCTCATTTGTTTCCTAAAACAATACATAAAATAGCTACTGGTATTTTGATCCTTACAGATAAAGAATTCAAAGATTGGAAAGGTTAAACAATGTGTGCAGGCTTATGTAGTTAGTAAGTTGCTAGCTGGCACTCAGACCTGACAGACCGGCCCCTGGAAGTACTATTACACTACTAAAAATGCCAGATGATGGTAGAAGTGATGTTGATGATGTCAGAGAACTTGAAGCAGGTATTTCTTTTCACTCACTCAAGTTTCTGTGATTCCTCAAGGCTCTTCCTTGAATGTAAGTCATTTCAAATAACTTTCAATGCATAATGTCTCATACAAAAAAAGAAACTGGGGTAATCTTTTTATTTTATGAAGATATTTGTCATGTGGTGATTTATAAACCTTGAAGAAGTAATTTTCCAGCCATGGATTCACAAAGATGTGTCCTGATTCCTTTCATATTTGATTTGAATATAATGGCTTCCATATGCATTCAAATATTTCTAAAACACTAATTTTAAAAAAACAGCAAATTCAAGTGGCAATTCAACCCATTAACAATCTCCAATGTGCTAACTAGTAGGTCATTAACCATTTAATAAATACATATGTATTTTAACATGAAGTGCATTTATACTAATAAAATACCACTTTTCCCCACTTTGCATATTGGAGTTCTATGTCAGATTTTGTTTGCATAATGCATTCTGCTCTGTGAGAAAGTTGGAAAGCCTCTTCCCTAAATATAGCTTCTTACTAAGTCAGTCTCCACTCTCCCACCTAATTACACATGCTTGAGCAGTCAGTAGAGGCCGATTAGCATTGTATTATATTTATGGAGTCTAAGATGCAATGAATTGTAAGATGTAATATTATTTTATGTACCAAAAAGAGAGAAGAATACTCCCAATAAAAACATGGTATGCCATCAATTCAGAGATCTTAAGTTTTTAAAAAATAAGTTCTTGAGTAAATACAATATAGTAATTAAGAGCTTGAACTTTGAACTCCGATTACCTAAATTTGAATTCCAGGACACCCTACATTCTGTGACCTTTGGAAAACCATTAAGTATCTGCAGCTGCAAAATAGAAATATTATTACAATCTAACTCAGAGAGCTATTGTGAAAATTAAATAAAAGAGTAAGTGTAAGGCCAGAGGCTTGGAGTATAGTAGGTTCTTTGTACATGTTTACTATTGTCATTATTATGAACCCTAAGGAAGCCCTTGCTATTGGGTTTTGTGTTCCTGCCAAAGTTTATATGCTGAAACCTAGTCCCCAGTGTGGTAGTATTTGGAGAGGGAGTCTCTGGGAGATGATTGATCATGAAGATGGAGCTCTCATGCATGGGATTAATGCCTTATAAAACACGCCCCAGCCTTTCCCCTTCCAGCCTGTGAGGATACAGTGAAGAGGTGTCATATATGACCCGAAAAGTAAGTCCTCACCAGATGCTTAATCTGCTTGTGACTTGATCTCGGAATCCTAACCTCAAGAACTGTGAGAAAGAAATTTCTGTTGTTTTTAAGACACTCCGTTTATGGTATTTTGTCATAAACTAAGAAATTCCTTGATCCTATGACTTGACTGTATGAAGACTGCTATAGACTAAGAAATCCCTTAATCTTATGACCTGACTGTATAATGTTTTTCCCGTTGGGGCAGGGGCAGAATGATGAGACTTGTGTGATACCCAAATAAATGCCGCCAGGAATCTATGCCTCTCCTTTTAATCTCCTTTTCAGAAGCTCTTTTCTCTTACTCAGAAGAGTGAACACGTATCTGATTGAACGGGCTTTTATCGCTGGAGGAGGAGGTTTGCCTGATGATATAAAGCTCTGTTCAGATGCCAATTTAATCTTTTCTGATGGAGAGGTTTTAGAAGCTTTTAGCCCTCTTTCCTGACCCCCACATCACACAAATAGATTTCTCCTGATCTTATGTCCTACAGTGCCAGAGTTGTAAGGATGGAGTAGATTTTCCTTCTAAAGTTTTGGTCTTGAGTGCAATGGTGGGGCTGTTTATTTAGATAAATGATAAAATAATGGATATATTAATTAATTTGATTGTGGTAATCATTTCAGAATATATTCTTCTATAAAACCATCACACTGTATACCTTAAATATATACATTATTTTTATTTACCAAGTATACCTCAACAAAGCTAGAGGAAAAAAAGAAAAGTAAAACAGTAAAGGATTTTTAGAATATTTTTAAAAAGAATTCTAGTTTTGGAGCTAATTTCAGATGCAGTTTTTATTCAATGTAAAAAATATAAATGTTCTTGGTTCCTTTGAATTGTGTATGTTAATTATTTATGTATGGAATTCTTACGTGGATAAATTTGGTGACAACTCTAGTCTTTTTTTTTTTTGAAGTAGGGGTTTGCTCTTTTGCCCAGGCTAAAACACAGTGGCATGATCTTGGCTCACTGCAGCCTCGACCTCCCAATCAAGGGTCAATCCAACTTAGCCTCTCAAGTTGCTGGGATTACAGGCATGCTGCAACATCATGCCTGGTTAATTTTTGTCCTTTTTGTAGAGACAGGGTTTCACCATGTTGCCCAGGCTGGTCTTGAACTCCTGGACTCAAGCCATCTGCCCACTCTGACCAGCCAAAGAGCTGGAATTACCAGCATGAGCCACTGTGCCTGGCCTGACAATTCTCGTCTTAACATATTCTTGAACTCCAACATGCCTTTCCAACTGCTTGATAAGTACTGCTAATGCCTCAGACTGTGGCTTCATCAACTCATCACACTGGAAACCAAATTCATGGACTTCTCTAAAAACAAATGTATGAACTAGGCTATGCTTTAGTAACAAATAAGACCAAAACCTCATGTCACATTCCAGTGAAGAATCTGGGCTCCTTCCACTGCATGGCTACCTCATCTGATACAATTTCCAAGGTCATTTCAGAAGGGAAAGAGGACTTGGAGGTTACCAATCATGTTTAAAAGACCAGAACTACCCGTAGTTTATCTCATTTCTACCCACATTACATTGGCCAGAATTTAGCCATCAGACACCCCAAACCTGTTAATCAACATTTTTTTTTCTCTTTTCCACCCCCATTGATATTGTTCTTTTTCAGATATTTTTAATGTGTTCTCTGTAACACCAAAGTAGTTCCTAAAGTGGTATTCTTGCCTAATGTCTCCTTTCTTCCCACCCCTGTAGATATATCCTCTACACTGTTGCCCGGCATACCTTTCACAGACCTTATTTATTCCCGTGATTGCAGAGGGTTTCCTTGGAAAGCATGTGGGTGAGGGCTGTGTTCCCTTTCATGATGTTCAGCTGCTGTCAGGTGCCAGCGCACTTGTCTAGGCTAGCTCCCAGCACACCCCCTCATCTATAACAGTATTCAGCCTAACCAGATTTCTTGTTTTCCTAGAAATTTCCTTATTCTATGCATAGTTTCTCTAGTCAATACTTTTTTTATTTTTTGAAAGCCTACCTATTATGCAAGAGCCAACTTAGGTGTATTCCTTTCTCTTTCAAGCATGGCTTTATTCACCTGGTTGGAATGAAATGATAATTTCAAAGGGCTCCTAAGGCACATTTTAAGAACTCTTTTCTTCAGACTTTTTTTTCCCATTCTGATGGGGACTTAAAGTTAATGATGTACAAACCATCTCCCTGATTTGACTGCTTGCTCCTTATACGACTACAATGATACTAATCTTATATTTACAGCATTAACCTCAATGCACTAAATATCATAGATACCAAATAGATATTTAGTGTATTAACTAACTTTCTAACACTTCTACCAATTGCTAGGACTAAAAGACACTATAAAATTTCAAGTATAAGATTATTCATTTTATTTTCTTCTATAACATGACACAACATTTTTCAAAGAGGAGTTTTGCTGCATTAAATGCTTAAATTATGTTCTTTATGTTATGTAACTTATAACAGTATGCCCAAGATGGAAAATTATGAGGGTCTTTGCCATTTCCTTTAAAGTCTGAAAGCCCTAATGACTGATGATATCTGGGGCTTTAGGTAAAGAAATATACCAATATAGTATGTTTTTTAGAACAAAATGAGGGAGAAATAATGGAATAAATGTGTATCAGAATGTTTTGGCCTGCAATCAGCAGCAAGCTGTAGCTCAAACTGATGTAAATAGTGTGAGAATTTATGAACTCTCATAATAAAAGTTCAAAGGTTAGGATAAGCTCTATAACTGCTTTTTAGCAATTATCTTCGTTCAGTTCTTCTCTGTGTTTGCTTCATCCTTGGGCCAGGAAGAAAATGGATGTGGTAATTCCAGGCATCACACTAAGCAGAAGGAAGCTATTCTCAAGTTTTGTTTCAAAGAAAGAAAATCTCTCACAGAAAGTCCCTATAAGACTTTAGTCATGGTTCATTGGCAGGATTAAGTCACATGCTATTCATAAAACCAACCATTAGCTAGGAAAATGAATTACCCTAACTGACTAAAACAAATCATTTGGAATAGAATGAATTTTGACAGATCAGCCTCAACAGTTACTGCAAAAAGAGAAGGGAGGGAGGGAGGGAGGGAAGGAGAAAGGGGAAGAAGGGCAAACTAGAATTAAAGCTAGAATTAGGTTTCTCATTTTACAAACTCACCCTTTGTAAATAATTGTTGCATTTCAAAGATTTCTGTTAGTTCTCTAGATTTCAGTGGATCTTAGTTGCAAAACTTACTTCATCAGAGGGGATTATATCTCGGGAGGTCCATCCAACACTTGAATATACCAGTCTGTAAGCCATTCATGTCTTCTCTGCTCACAAGTCATTGACCAGAGCTAGTCATAGAGCTTAACCACAGATAGCAGATGGCAAGAAGTTTAAATCTACCACATTTCAGAAAGCTAAAAATATTTGATGAACAGCATTGATGTCTACCATAGTCCACCAAATATTCAGTCCATTCAAACAATGGAAAATCTTACTGACTTATCACCAAACAAGTTTATTTCTTACTCTGATTGCATGTCCATCATAAGTTGGCAGCAGAATTTTCCTCCTTTGAGTCACTCGAAGGCCAAGCTAACTAAGGCATGTATCACAACACACTTTTTCACAATCATCATAGCAGTCGGAAGAGAATGTGGCAAACTGTGCACTAGCTTTTAATGCTTCTGTCTAGAATGACTCTTGTCACTTCCACCCACATCTCATTGGCAAAGAAAGCCATATGATTATGCCAAAAGAGGGAGCGGAAGTGAAATTTCTTTCTGTGCCCAGAAAGCAGAGAACTGAACTATTTGGTACACTGCGCTTAGGAATAACCTCCTGTTTCTCTAATTCTATCTCCCCAACATGACATCTTGGGTTTTTTCATGGCTTCTTTGGTCACTGTCAGGTTATAAATAATCTCTATCTTGTGGTGGCAAATAGATAAGTCTTGTGTAATATCAGAACTCCAAACTCTACCTAATTTAAATCTCAGCATATACTCAGTTGTGTCCTGTGTTGGGTTTGGAAGACTTCCAGGAGTATGTATATAGGAGAGATGGGGGCCTGATAGGCTTTTCCTCTTTCTGGATAAACTTCTACTCCCACTCATTACTGAGTCATTCTTTGAACAAATAGCTATTAAGCACCTACTCTAGCAGACAATGATCTAGATGCTTGTGATATGGCAATAAACAAAATAGATAAGGGTTTCCATCTTCATTGAGCTTGCATTCTACTAGATAAATAAATTAAATATATGAGAGTGATAAGCTCTACAGTAAAGAATGTAGTAGGAAAAAGGAATGGAAAATATCAAAGAGGTGCTATTTAGGTAGGGGTGTCCGGAGAAGTTGAGTTAGGGGTGTCCAGAGAAGTTAAGTAGAAATGGAGGTAAAGGAGTGGATAAATGGAGGAAGAGCTTCTAGGCCAGAGAGTAATAAAACTAAAACCTTTAGAGCAGGATGTGGCCTGGCTTATTGAAAAGCAGTAAGGAGGACAGGTTGGTTAGACAAGAGTGATAGGGGTGGGGTGGAGGGAAGAGAGTAGAAGGGCAAGAGGCCAAAGAGAAAAGAAAGAGCCAAGATCTAGTGTGGGTTTATCAAGATTTACTATGACATAAAGCACTACAGATCATTCTCTTTAAGCTCCACTCACTTTGAGATGAAAAGCAAGCACGAATCTACCATATTAATTGGGGTGGGGGGGACTTGTAGCACATTGACAATTTCTTGAAAAAAAGATTCTCCCTACCAACTTCTCCAAATTCTAGTTTATTCTTTGCCTTCTCTTACACAGGCTGGAAGAGAGTGTTGTGTTCTTTCTGGAAGAACCCTGAGCTAGTCCCACAGAAATATTTCACTACTTAGCTTTGTGAGATGGACCAGTCATCACTTATAACCAGAAACTCCAGGTATTCAGAAAAGTTGGATTTAACAACTTCTTCTCATTACAAGCACAAAGCTGGATCTAGAATAAAGTAAGGGAGGCACCAAGACCACAGAATTTAAGGAGGCATTCACTTTCAGAGATGTGCAAGCACAAGGTTGAAACTTCATGACAAGATATAAAGAATAAGTGCTTTCCAAATTTTCTGCCTATGTGTTTCATCCTAGTCCCAATCTTGAAAAGCAAACTTAATCCAATGAAAGTTAATTCAAGCAGAAAAGATATTTGTTCAAAAAAAAAAGGCATTTGTTTGCATAACCCATAGAATCACAAAGAGTGCTAAGAAAACCGGAGTGGATACTACATGATGAGGAACAGGCCCTCAATCATGCCACAGATCCAGTGATTGCATTCCAGTTGCCACTGCTGAACAGACATATCCAGCCTTGAGCTTCTCACCACATTAGAATTGGACAGGGTACCAATTACATCATAACAACAGGCTGTGCGGTTTCTGAAAAACAAAATTAACTGCTCTTGTTGCTGCTGTTGCCACCTCTCTCACCAAAATTCATAACATCACTAGCTTCTAAGTCAAAGTTGGAGAAAAATTATCTGAGTGGTACAGTCTAGGTCTTGTGTCCAAGATGCTGAAGACTCTGAGAAAGTTAGTATTTGCTATTTGTGACTTTTATACTGAGGATAGGCTTAGATTCATTATATGGGAGATTCTCTAAACATCTGGGAATTTAGATCCTGGATAGTCAAAAACTAATGACAGTGACAATCGATACTCTAAAATAATTGGAATTGTGATAAGTTCCGTGAAAAAAATAGGGATTAATAAAGAATAAAAGAAGAGGAATCTACTTGAAACACAGTGGTCAGCAAGAGATGTAAGCTGTGACCTAAGAAAGGGAAGAATTCAGCATGCAAAGTCTGGTTACAAGTAGAGGAAAGAACAAAGTAAAAGTCCCTAGAATGGGAAGGAGCTTGGTGTCTTCCTATAACTAATAATAGCTGGAGCATAAGTGAGGCAATATAGACAGGGGTTAGATCATACAGGCCCTTGTAGGCTGTGGTTAGATATTTGTATTTTACACCAGACACAATGGGAAGTCATTGCAAGCTTTTGCAAGGAATAAAATTATCTAATTTCTTTTTTTTTTTTTTAAACAAAATCACTTTGCCAATGTCTAGAGAAGAAATCTGTATGGCAAGAGTCAGATCAGAGACATTAGTTGGGGGACTGTTGTGGTATTCTGGGGAAAGAAGATGGTCTGAAATAAAAAGGTGACAGCAGAGATCGGAATAAAAGTTTGGATCAGATGCATATGTTTGGAGACAGAATCAATGGCTTGAATTTGGTAAGTTAAGGGAAAAAAGGAATCACAGATAATTGCTAGGTTCCTGGACTAAAGCCACTGAACGAATAGTTGTAACTTTTACTGAAATGGGGAAGCAGAAACCAGGTATGGTAGTAAAAGTTCAAGAGTTCTATTTGGGACACGTTCAGTTTGTAATGTGTCATCAAATAGGCAAGGCTTCAACTCAAGCTGTGAAACTACCTCAAGAGTTGTAACAAACCAATTTACAAATATTTCAAGTAAAATTAGTATTAAACATTCCATGACTCTTGGAGTCCAGAAACATTATGTTCGTTTTTCTCTTTGTTTTTTTTTGTTTGTTTTTTTTTTTGTTTAAATAACCAAATGTTCAGACATACAGAAAAGTACAGGAATAAAAACTTACAAGACACCTGTATATCCACCATCCAGATTTAACAAATGTTAACATTTTACTATATTTGCTTCAGATCTTTTTTAAAATACACAACACAGTACACATACTCTACTCCCTCACCCCATTTCTCTTAACTGTATGATGTCATTTATATAAAATTCCAAAACACTCAAAACAATTCTGTCTATTTTTATGGACCACTGCACATCTAGTAAAATTATAAAAACAACCATGTCAGGACATGCCTACAGCAGAATAGTTTTTGTTTTTCTAATTTACATTAAATGTTGTGCAATACCCACACTTAGGGTTCTAAGAAATCACACATCAGTCATTTTGGAGTGTGGCTTTTCCCCTTACTTGAAATCTTACAAGAAATCTTCTGCTATGGCAAACCAGGGACATTGGAGGGAAGCTCTAGGTTGCAGTTCATTGGAGTCACATATGAAATGCTCTTTGCCTGAATTGACACAGACCCTTTGGGAGCAGGAAGGTTGAATCTTTGCAGTATCGGCTCCCTTAGGCCAAGTGTGCCTCTAGAACCTGTATCAGAGCTCCCAGTGCCACCACCACTTGTGTTAAGGCCAAGCATCCACAGCACCTCCTCATCAGAAGTCCCAGACCTTGCCACACACAACCTCCAACCTCCCAGTTTCAGGAAATGTAATTCTTCCTAAAGATAGAACTCCTCTTTGCTCCTTCAACATTGCCAACCTCTAGCTTTGGAGCAATATAGTTCTCAGTCACTAGTTTAACAAACTAAAGGTGTCTTATTTCCTCTCGGGTAAGGGAAGCCAGCACTCAGAACAGTAAGCTCTGTCAATCTTCAAAGAAAAATGCAAAACTATCTCCCCCCACCCACCTGCCACCATGAGCTTATAAGCCACACTTATGGCAAAATGCCATTCATTTCTCGGACAGGTTATCTTCTCCCACTTAATGCACTTTCCCTTTTGCACATGGCCCTGCTGATCACACTGTCTAACAGAGCTCACCTAGAGTGTTCCCAACAGTCACTTCAGTAGGTTCTTTTCTCTACCACTGTTCTTTTGCCCTTTCAGGAGATGGTGTGCAAACACTGCACATTTGACTATTTTCATCACTTACTACTCTGACTTCCTCCATAGTTTCTTTCTTGTATCTTGATCTTTTAATTCCAATCATTTCCTATTCTTCTCAAAGAGGCACTCTCCTTTTTCTTCCTTTTTCTGCCTTTTATTTTATTGGTAAGCCAAAAATATTACTTGATAAATAAAAGGGTGCTTCTACCAACATAACAGAATAAAGTAAAGAAAACAAAATACATTTTAAAGTAGGAATCCTATTGTCCATTGATACCTCACAAAAAGAATATGAAACAAACAAATGAATGCTCTAACCTACTCAAGCCAGTAACAGGACTCCAAGGTTTTTTATTTAACTTAAAATATATCAATTTTGGAAAAAAAAGTACTTAATACATTAAAAAGCTGTATTATGGGATGTTATGGAATAGATTAGAGACCTAACCGCTATGAATACCATTGTTTCTCAGACACTATGAGCTCCAAGTTCCACTTAGAAATTTAAGCAAAGTAACCCATTGGTGACTCTGTATACAGTCAGACAATGAAAACAACAATTCCTACTTCCAGTAGGGAAATATTAGTTTTTCTGTAAATATTTTATTTATTTCAACACAACTGTTTTATTTCAATTATTAGAGAATTATCTAAATGTCTTTCTTTCCCATAAGGTTTTTAAGCACAGGACAAATACTTAAGGATATACTAAGTGTGTCCAGAACTAAGTGAACAAGATAGGCAAAACTTCAGTTTTTTATAAACCATGTCTTTTCCTTTGTTTCTATTTTCAGGTCCAAAGTTGCTAAATAATAAAATAGGGTATTTAATTACTGCTAGACTCAGTTCAGAAACTACTGAAATTCTTACATATCTGAAAGCTATCAAAAAAATAAGATAAAATCATTTTTGTATCTCTCATGTTGAGAATATATGGCACACAATAGGTTTGCAATAAATATTTGAAAATGGAAAATTATCTATCTAGAGTGCTATTAGATATGTATTCTAATGCAAATCTGCCCAAAGGGGAAAAAAGATAATTCACCATCTCTTTGAATCCTTAGATTGTATTTTCTCAACAGCATGGTGATATTCCATGTTCCCTTTTTCCCACACTCTCTCAACCCCAAATCCCTAAAAGGCTGAATTCAGGGAGGCAGGACTGGACAAATCAAACGCCTCATTAAAGATGCCTGAAGAAATATGCCTAAAGATGAAATTATAGCTCTTAGACCAGCACTCAAAACCCTGGAATAAAAGAAAAGAGAGGAGGAGGGGGTGGGGGCAAAATTATGTGATTTGACTGTGGTTACTTATCCAGCAAATGTTTCTGAAAGCTACTAACTACTAATTGTGGTAAAGGTTTTTAAGCCGGGAAATGGTGAGTCTCTCTCTCTTTCCCTGACACTCTGTAATTCATGTGCAGTTTGGGAATGGCACTATGTCTTAAATACAATAATATTTTAGAAAAATTTGAACACTCAAAGTTAATAGTTATACCAATTTGGAGCCATAAAAGAGATGCAACTCTAGAGATTTCAAATAATTTAATAAGGCGTTACCATTTTTCTGAAGTTCTGTGGTACTTTTTTTCACCAGCCTAGAAAGCTCTACCACGTGGCCTAATTCAAGGCTGCAAGAAGGAAAAATTACTGACTTCATTATGCCTACCAGGTGCTCTCCAGTAAAAGTGTTAGGCATCAGGCGTTCTCATTCTAGGAGGCTCCATAGGAAGCTTTTGCTCTGACAGATCTCCACTGGCTTCTTATGAAAAGTAATGGAGAGAAGGAGGTTATGTTCTATTTTGTACCAAGCTTAGAGGTTTTTGCCCCCACCCCACAACTCCTTTGCCTTAGAAAAGGCCCACAGCGTGACCTAGTCACACCCGAGTCATAATGGCCCTTAGGCCACTGAGCAGCATTTAGGGCCTGCTGAAGAGAGATTAATGTTTATTATTATTGCCATTAATGGTGTTACTGTTATTGTTGTTATTAGCCATTGCTTATTGGAAATGAGCATTCTGTGGTCTTTTGAAACATTCCACTGCTTTCCCTGCAGTGCGCAGAACAGCCAGTTGCTTATCTACAAGGGAACAAAGTCAAAGTAAAGCCATCGTTTTTCACTGTACTTCTTTTGGTGCCACTGGACTTAATGTTTTTCATTGCTAAGATGAATAAGAAGGCAGGAAAAAATGCAATATTCACTAGGGTGAAGCTAGGTATTACTAGTAAGCAGACAACATTCTTTCAAGCACTGACCAACAGACTCAAGTGCCTTCCATCTGGAAGCTACCAAGTCCATCTTGGTGACTGACTCCATTTCAGCCAGCTTAATGGAGGAAAGGTCATGCATGGGAGGTCTTAAAGTTGCACAGACTACTTCTACTCACATTAACTGGCCAAACTTAACCACAGGGAATCTGGAAAATGCAATATAGTAAGCAGTGAAGACAGGATTGGAACCTGAACAGCTAGACTTCAGAGACCTGTTTTTCAAGTGTTGGGTCAAAACACATGGGGGGCCTCTAGGTACCATTCCCTGAGAAAGTGACATTTATGTGCAGATAGATAGCACAGTGCAAGCAAATCAAACAGCTCCTTGCAAGTTGGATCACACATGGAGGGTTGGGTTTTGTTGTTGTTGTGTTTTGTTTTGGTGCTCGTTATTGTTTCAGGAAAGTCAATATGAGATCTCCTAAAAGATAAGCTCTTCTTAAAGCGGTTTTTGCATTTCTGGTAGTGAATCATAAAATGCTAGACACAGAACAGGCAAGCAAATGCAAATATCTTTTATCTGAAACAACTGAATATCTTCAGAGGAAAAAGCTCCAGTATCCAGCCTAGAGATAAACAGCTGGCTGTTTGGGATCTGCTTGCTCTAGTGGACGGCAGGGAGGTCAGCTCTTCCAAATAGAGATTTTCATCCAAGTTTCTCCAGGTAATATTTTTTTTTCCTTTTTTTTGGTGTTTGTTTGTCTGAGATAGGGTCTCCTCTGTTGCCCAGGCTGGAGTGCAGAATGCAGTGGTACAGTAATGGCTTATTACAGCCTTGCACTCCAGGAATCAACTGATTTTCCCACCTCAGCCTCCCAAGTAGCTGGGACCACAGGCACACACTACCTCACCAGACCAATTGTTAACTTTTTCTGTAGAGACAAGGTCTCATATGTTGCCCAAGCTGGTCTCGAATTCCTGAAGTCAAGTGACCTTCCCCGTTTGGCCTCCCAAAGTGGTGGAGTTACAGGTGTGAGCCAACATACCCAGCCCATTTCCTCCTGTTTGCAGTCCCATAACTTGCTCCTCCTCACCCACTTTATTGATGCATCCGAGTATATAGTGAACCTCTTCTTCCTTCTTTTCTGTATCCCCCACTACAAAAAACTCTACGCTGCATCTTCCTCCACTTTACCTTACCAATTCCCACACTTCTATATATTTTCTGTCCGGAGAATTTTTCTGTCTAAAGAATTAGTATCTTTTCAAGTACAATGAAACATTTTCCAGGACAGACCATATTCCAGGCCACACAACAAGCTTCAATAAATTTTATATGATTGAAATTATATAAATTATTTCCCCCAATCTCAATGTAATGACATAGAAATTAATAACAAATAAATTTAGGAAAATCACAAATGTGTGGAAATGAAACATACTACTAAAAAATGGGTCAGGAAAGAAATCACAAAGGACATTAGAAAATACGTAGAGATGAATGAAAAATTAAGATACAATATACCAAAACTTAGGAAATACAGCTAAGGCAGTGTTTAGAGGAAAATTAATAACTGTAAATATTGTATTTAAAAAGAGGAAAATTTTGTTTTATATTTTTAGCAAATTATTTTTAATTTTTAATTTTTGTGGTTACATAGGTGTATAAATTTATGGGGTACATAGTAGATATATAAATTTATGGGGTTCATTAGGTGTTTTGGTACAGGCATGCAATATGCGCTGATCACATCATGGAGAATGAGATATCCATCCCCTCAATTATTTATCCTTTGTATTAAAAATAATCCAATTATACTCTTTGAGTTATTTTTAATGTACAATTAATACTCTGAGTTATTTTAAATGTACAATTGTTATTATTAACTATAGTCATCCTGTTGTATTATCAAATAGTAGTTCTTATTCTTCATTCTTTCTATTTTTTGTACCCATTAACTATCCTCCTCTCCCCTCCAGCACCCTACTACCCTTCCCAGCCTCTGATAAGCTTCCTTCTACTCTCTGTCTCCATGATTTTAACAGTTTTGATTTTTAGATCCCAAAAGTAAGTCAGAATATGTGATGTTTGTATTTCTATGTCTGGTTTATTTCACTTAACATAATGATCTTCAGTTCTATCCATGGTATTGCACATGATAGAATCTTATTCTTTTTTATGGCTGAATATTACTCCATTGTGTATATGTATTCATTAATTTGTTGATAGATACTTAGGTTGCTTAAAATATCTTAGGTATTGTGAACAGTGCTGCAACAAACATGGGAGTGCAGCTATCTCTTCAATACACTGATTTCCTTTCTTTTGGGTATATATCCAGTAGCAGTGGGATTGCTGGGTCATATGGTAGCTCTATTTTTAGTTTTTTCAGAAACCTCCAAACTGTTCTCCATAGTGGTTGTACTAATTTACATTTCCACCAACGTGGTACCGCAGTTTCTTCTTTTCCAGATCCTTGCCAGCATTTATTATTACTTAATCTTTTGGATAAAAGCCATTTTAGCTGGGGTAAGATGATATCTCATTGTAGTTTGAATGCACTTTTCTCTGATTATCAGTGGTGTTGAGCACCTTTTCACATGCCTGTTTGTCATTTGCATGTCTTCTTTTGAGAAGTATCTATCAATTAGTTTTCCTATTTTTTAATTTATTACATTTTTTCCTATAGAGTTGTTTGAGCTCCTTATATTCTGGTTATTAATGCATTCTTAGACTAATAGTTTGCAAATATTTTCCCCCATTTTGTGGTGTCTCTCTTCACTTTGTTGATTGTATCCTTTGCTGTGCAAAAGCTTTTTAACTTGATGTAATCCCATTTGTCCATTTTTGCTTTGGTTGCCTATGCTTGTGGAATATTGCTCAAGACATTTTTGCCCAGACCAGTGTCCTGGAGAGTTTTCCCAAAGTTTTCTTGTAGTAGTTTTATAGTTCGAGGTCTTAGATTTAAATACTTAATCCATTTTTATTTGATTTTTGTATGTGGCAAGAGATAGGGGTCTAGTTTCATTCTTCTGCATGTAGATATCCAGTTTTCTCAGTACCATTTATTGAAGATACTGTCTTTTCCCCAGTGTGTGTTCTTGACACCTTTGTTGAAAATTAGTTCACTCTAGGTGTGTGGATTTGTTTTCTGTGTTCTGTATTCTGTTCCTTGATCTATGTATCTAATCTTATGCCAGTACCATGCTGTTTTGGTTGCTATAGCTGTGTAGTATAATTTGAAGTCAGGTGATGTGGTTCTTTTTGCTTAGAATAGCTTTGGCTATTTTGGGTCTTTTGTGGTTCCATATAAATTTTAGGATTGTTTTTTCTATTTATGTGAGGAAAGTCATTAATATTTTGAAAAGGATTTCATTGAATCTGTAGATTATTTGAGGGAATATGGACACTTTATCGAATCTTCCAATTTATGAATAGGGATTTTTTTCCATTTATTGGTGTCCTCTTCAATTTCTTTCTTCAGTGTTTTATAGTTTTTCTATAGAGATCTTTCACTTCTTTGGTTAAGTCAATTCCTAGATATTTAATTTTATTTGTGTCTATTGTAAATAGGAGTACTTTTTAAATTTCTTTTTTAGATTGTTCACTGTCAGCATATGAAACTGCTACTGATTTTCGTATGTTGATTTTTGTATCCTGAAACTTTACTGAACTTGTGTATCTAATAGTTTTTTTGTGGAGTCTTTAGGATTTTCCAAATATGATATCATCTACAAACAAGGATAATTTGACTTCTCCCATTCCAATTTGGATGCTCTTTCTTTCTTTCTTTCTTTCTTTTGGTTGACTGCTCTACGTAGGATTTCCAGTACTATGTTGAATAACAGGGTAAAAACGGACATCGTTGTTTTGTTCCAGATCTTAGAGGGAAGGCTTTCAGTTTTTCTCCATTCGGTGTGATACTAGATGTGTGTCTGTACTAGATGGCTTTTATTATGTTGACTAAGTCTGATGTTTCTTTGTTGAGTTTCTGTCTGGAAGATCTGTCCAGTGTTGAAAGTGAGTTGTTAAAGTTTCCAGCTATTATTGTATGAGGATCTATCTCTCCTTTTAGCTCTAATAATATTTGCTTTATATATCTGGGTGCTCCAGGTTTAGGTGCATATTTAAAATTTAAACAATTTAAAATTGTCGTTTACTCTCATTGAATCTACTTCTTTATCATTATATAGTGACTTTATTTGTCTCTTCTTAAAGTTTTTGCCTTGAATTTGTCTGTAGTTTCTACTGCTCTCTTTTGGTTTCCATTAGCATGGAATATCTTTTTCCATCCTTTTATTTGCAGTCAATGTGTGTCTTTATAGGTAAAGTGTGTTTCTTGTAGTTAACACATCAATGGGTCTTGTCTTTTCAGCCATTCAGCCACTCTATGCTTTTGGAATGAAGAGTTTAGTCAGCTTACAACCAATGTTACTATTGGTAAGTAAGTATTTATTCCTGCCACTTTGTTATTTGTCTTCTGATTGTTTCCTGGTCTTCTCTTCCTTCTCTTTCCTTTCTGTCTTCCTTTAGTGAAGGTGATGTTTTCTGGTGATATGACTTAGTTTCTTGCTTTGTATTTTTGTGTATCCACTGCATGTTTTTTGGTTTGAGGTTACCATGATGCTTGCAAATACTATTTCTGTAACCCATTATTTTAACCTGATAACTATATTACATTGTTTGCATTAACAAACAAACACAAACAAGCAAAAAGAAAACTCTACACCTTAACTTTGTCTCCCTGGTTTTTAACATTTGTTGTTTCGATTTATATCTTATTGTACTGTTTACGGCTTGAACAGTTGTTGTTACTATTTTTCACTGATTGTTTATTCTTCATACTTAGGATAAGATTAGTTTACACATCACAGTTGCAATGTTATCGTATTCTGTGTTTTTCTGTATACTTACTATTACCAGTGAGTTTTGTACATTTAGGTTATTACTTATTACTCATTAATGTCCTTTTATTTTTTTCCTCATTGAAGTACTCCCTTTAGCATTGCTTATAGGAAATCTCTGGTGCTCATGAAATCTGTCAGCTTTTGTTTGTTTGGAAAAGTCTTTATTTCTCCTTCGTGTTTGAAGGATATTTTCACCAGATATACTGTTCTCAGATTTAAGTTTTTCTTTCAGCCCTTTAAATATGTCATGACACTCTCTCCTGGCATATAAGGTTCCCACTGAAAAGTATCCTGCCAGACATACTGGAGAGCCACTGTATGTTATTTGTTTCTT
The DNA here is from genome assembly GCA_963573385.1 of Cacajao melanocephalus. Lineage (NCBI taxonomy): Eukaryota > Metazoa > Chordata > Mammalia > Primates > Pitheciidae > Cacajao > Cacajao melanocephalus. Next base: position 67,305 of record CAUYLG010017834.1, on the reverse strand, counting down.
CTTTCTTGCTGCTTTTAGGATCCTTTCTTTATCCTTGATCTTTGAGAGTTTGATTGTTAAATGACTTGAGGTAGTTTTTTTGTGTTAAATCTGCTTGATGTTCTATAACCTTCTTGTACTTGGATATTAATATCTTTCTCTAGGTTTTTGGAAGTTCTCTGTTATTGTCGCTTTCCATAAACTTTCTATCCCATCTCTTCCTCTGCCTCCTCCAATAACTTAGATTTGCCTTTTTAAGACTATTTTTCAGATCCTGTAAGTGTGCTCCATTGTTTTTTATTAATTTTTTATTTTTTGCTTTTGTCTCCTCTGACTGTGTATTTTCAAATAGCTTGTCTTCAAGCTCACTAACTCTTTCTTCTGCTTGGTCAGTTCTGCTATTAAAATACTCTGGTGCATTCTACAATATAACAGTTGCATTTTTCAGCTCCAGAATTTCTGCTGGTTCTTTTAAATTATTTAAATATCTTCATTTAACTTATCAGGTATAATTCTGAATTATTTCTCTATGTTATCTTGAATTTCATAGATTTTTCTCAACAAAGCTATTTTAAATTCTTTTTCTAAAAGGTAACATATCTGTTTCTAGCATTGGTCTCTGGTGCCTTTTTTAGTTCATTTGGTGAGATTGTGTTTTCCTGGATGTTCTTTGGTGTCTGGGCATTGAGGAGTTAACTATTTAATGTGGTCTTCACTGTCTGGGCTTGTTTGCACCCATCCTTCTTCAAAAGGCTTTCCACATATTTGAAAACACTTGGGTGTTGTGATCTATGCTGTATTTGCTTTAGGGTGCATCCCAAACCCAGTAACACTGTGGTGTTTGCAGACTCATACAGGAAACACTTTGATGGTCTTGGACAAGTTCTGGGAGAATTCTCTGGATTATCAGGCAGACACTCTTGTTCTCTTACCTTACTTTCTCCCATACAAATGGAGCCTCTCTCTGTTCTTAGCCAGCCAAAGCTGGGGGTGGGGTGACACATGCACTACTGTAGCCACAACTACCACTATGATAAATTGGATCAGATCTGAAATGAGCACAACACTGGATCTTACCCAAGGTCTACTGTAACAACTCCCTAGTTGCTGTCTATGTTTGCTCAATGTCCTGGGGCTCTACGATTAGCATGTTGCAAAGCCAGCAAGGCCTATGTCCTTCCCTTCAGGGCTGTAAGGTTCCCCATTCTCTGGGTGGGTCCAGGGGTGCCATTAGGAATCAGGAACTAAGGTCAAAAACCTTAGAAGTCTATGTGGTATGCTACGGACCTGCAATTGATCTGGCACTCAAACCACAAGACACAGTCCTTCCTACTCTTCCCTCCCCTTTCCAAAGTCAGAGGAGCCTCACCCCATAGCCACCATTACCAACAGGCCATGGGGAGTACCACCAGACTACTGCTGATGTTCTCTTAAGTCCCAAGGGCTGTTAGGTCACCTTGTGGTGAATGCTGCCTGGCCTGGGAATTATCCTTCAGGGCAGCGGGCTCCCTTCTGGTCCAGGGCAAGTCTAGAGATGCTATTCAAGAGTCAAGTCCTGGAATCAGTGACCCCAAGTGCCCGCTTGGTAGTCTATCCCTCTGTGGCCATGCTGGTACCTAAGTACAAGATAAAGTCCCCTTTACTTTTCCGTCTGCTCTTCTCTAGCAGTAGAAGTTCTGCTGCATCATCACGACAGCTAGTAATATGCTGAGTCTCACACAAAGCTGGCAAGTCTCAGAGGCTCAGCCACATACCTGAGTATTTCTGCTGGTTATTCAGGGCCTAAGGGCTCTTCAGTTAGCAGGTGATGAATGATACCAGGTCTACGTCGTTCCCCTCAAGGAAGCGGGCTCCCCTCTCACCAAAGGTGTATGTAGGAATGCCATCCAGGTGCTAGGGCCTGGAACAGGAGCCTCTTGACTCTTGACTAGTGTCCTAGCCTGCTGTGGCTGAGCTGGTATCCAAGTTGCAAGATAAAATTCTCCACACTCTTTTCTCTCTTCTCCTCAAATGGAAGAAAGGAGTCTCTTTTGAAGACATGAGCTGTGCATCCTGGGAAGAGGTGATGCCAGCACTCTTACCTGCCCTAGCTGGTGTCTCAATAGGTTGCATGCTTCCCTAGTCCACTGTCTCTGGGCTCAGTTCAGCACTAGAACTTACATATGAGTTGCAGTCCTTATGGCCTAGATCGCCTTTCAAGTTTACTCACAGACTCAGAGCACTTCAGCTCATAGTGGCAAGGTTTGCAGGAATTCAAGTTTGGACCTCTGGGACTGGAGATTCCCCTCTGGCTAAAGCTGGTTAAAATGCTACCTCAATGGCCAGGCATCAGCTGAGTTTGGTCTGGTTTTCCTTTCTGGCCTAATAGAACATCGCTGAGTTAAATGCTTCACAATTGACAGGCTCATCCCACACCCAGTGCCCAGCAATGCTCTCCACACTGTGTGGGGTGGGGGGGAGGGGCGACATCAATGATTTAAGACGGTTTTTTCTATCTCTTCTGTGCCTCTTTCAGTGACACAGAGTTAAAATGAGGAACTACAGGCATCACCTGATTTTTTATTCCTATGAAAATGTGTTTTCTGTGTAGATTGCTGTTAAATTGGTGTGCTTCTGTTTGGTGATCAATTGGTGGAGCCTTCTATTCCACCAACGTACTCGCCAAGATATTCCTTATTCCCTGTTGAATCACTATATTCCCTATTGAATCACTATATTCCTTATTGAATCAGAGGAACGTTTTAAAACGTAACTTAACCTCTCACTTTAGCACACTAGTTAAAAAAAAAAGTAAACAATGCAAAAATAAGAAATGAAATAATAAAGATTGGAGTGAAAATTAATAAAATAAAGAATAGAAAAAAGTAGAAAAATCAATGGAATAAAAAAATTGGCTGTTTGAAAAAAATCAACAAAATTGACAAAACTTTAGCTAGAAGTCCAAAAGTAAACAAGCAAAGATTTAAATTATTAAAAGCAGGAATGAAAGAGGAGGCATCACTACTCACCTCACATAAACAATAATGATGATAAAGGTGTGCTATAAATAATTGTATGAAAAAATAGATTATCAAGATAAAATAGGAAAATTCCTAAAAAGACAGAAACTACTGAAATTGATTCAAGAAGACATAGAATATCTGAACAGGTTAATAACAAAGAGGTGTAATTAGTAACAAAATATTCCCACAAAGAAAAGCACAGGCCCACATTGTTTAACTGGTGAATTATATCAAATGTTTGAAGAAAAGTTTGAAAACAGTATTGTATTAATGTTATTTTTTCTGAACAGCAGTAAGGTTATATAAGAGAATGTTTTTTGTTCATGGGATATACACACTGAAGTATTTAAGGGTAAAGAGACATAATATAATACTCTTAAATGGTTTCCAAAACTCTGTGTGTGTGTGTGTGTGTGTGTGTGTGTGTGTGAGAGAGAGAGAGAGAGAGAGAGAGAGAGAGAGAGAGAGGATTTGTGTGGTAAACAACTCTGTGTGCGTGTACAGAAAGAGAGGGACAGAAAGAAACAGAAACACAGAAAATGATACAAGAATGCAGTAAAATCTTAACAAGTTGAAAAGCTTAATTAGAAATATAAAGAAGTTTTGCATGCTGTTTTTACAACAATACAAAGTAAGTTTGAAGTTCTTTCCCAAAAAAAGTTTTTTTAAAAAATAACAACACGTATGACCAAGTGAGAATTTCATTCTGTGAATACAAAGATTGTCAAATATTAGGACATCTCTAAAATAATATATCACAGTAATAGAATTAAGGAAAGCAATTATATCATCATATTCATATGTGGAAAGGCATTTGACAAAATTTAAGTCAATCTTGATTAAAGGTTTACTGAAATAAGAGCCAATGGATATTTCTTTAACACAATAAAGAAGTAATATAGGACTATCAGCTCTGCTGGATATTCAAACCTAAAAGTACATTTTTAAACATCTATATTTAAAACAGCATAGTAAATATTGTTGCATAAATAGATGGAAAGTCAAATAGAGAAAAAGATACAAATAATAATGGGAATTAAGTGTTTTCTAAAAATGTCAACATAGTGCAAGAAAGATGGAAATTTTTATAAATAGTATTAGGTTAACTGGACAGTCATTTTGAAAATAGCCAAATATAAAGTAGATGCTATCTCAAATATATATAATGCATACATTTGACTACAGTGCTAAATGTACATTTTGAAACTGTACCAAAAATAGAAGAGAATTTTATGATTTAGGAGTGAAGAAATTATTTCTATGACTCAAATATAAATAACTGAAGATAGGTATATTTTATTACATAAAAAGTTTCTAAAGGCAAAAAATAAAGACAGCAAATATAAAAAACAAAAACCACTGAAGAAAATTTAGTATGCCATGGACTCCTAAAATCTGATGAACAGAATGAACAACCTAATAGATAAGGGAGGAAAGACATGACAGACAGCTTATAGAATAAGAAGTAAAATCACCTCCTTAAACATATGAAAAGATACTCAATCTCACCTCATCAGGGAAGTTAAAATAAAACTACACGAGATTCTCCTTTTCACCTACCAGACCGACAAAAAATACTAATAATAATTGACAACCTACTCCTCTTAGATAGCTGTGTGGAAATAGCAGTTTCTTATCTTCTTGATGGGAATATAAAATGGTAAAAGCCCAATGGAGGGAGAAAAATTACATATAAATTACCTTTCTGATTTTGTAACTCCACTTCTAAAACTCTATCTCCAAGGTAAGCTGGCAAAAACAAGCCTATTTATGCACAAAGTCATTCATTGCAGAAAATTTTATAGTAGCAAAAGATTGTAAACAACCCAGATATCCATCTTTAGGAGATATCTATGAAATAAAGTACTAGGCAGCCTTTAAAAAGAATGAGAAAAATCGCTATATGTTGAATGATCTTCAGGACATGTTTTTAGACTAAAAAAAGTAAAAAAAAAATTAAATATGCCACTTTTATGCAAAAAAAATGGGCTACATGAATATATCAAATAGAACAAATATAATAAGAACTGACATCTTTATCATACAAAAGGAAGGTAAGGTGTGACTTCCAGTTAATTCAAAAGGATGTAAAACATAAATACATACATAAACACATATATTTTCAGGTGGTCCCTGAGTTACAATGGCTTGACTTACACTTTTTTGACTTTACAGTGCAAAAGTGATATGCATTCAGTATGTTCCTCAACTTATATTGGAGTTAGGGCCCAACAAAACCATTGTAAGTTGACAATTTTGTTAAGTTATTTGGGTTTATTGGGATGTAACCCCATCATAAGTCAAGAAACATCTGAAAGAGACAGAGAAGAAACAGAGAGAGACTTAAGGCATTGGCTCATACTCTTGTGGAAGCTGTAGGATACTCCAGCAGGCTGGAGACTCACAAAAGAACCAAGGTTGCAGTTTGAGTCTGAAGGCAGTCTACTGGCAGAATTCCCTTTTGAGGGAAGGTCAGTCTTTTTTCTTAAGGCTTTTAACTACTTGGATGAGGCCCATATATGTACTTTACAGAGGGTAATCTACTTAACTCAAAGTCTTCTGACTTAAATGTCAATCTCATCTAAAAATACCTTCACAGAAACCAAACAAAGGTTTCTGGGTACCATGGTTTGGACAAGTTAACAAAAATTAACCATTACAATATTTATTTCTGTTCCTTCCAAATAAATATGACATAGAATAATAGTAAAGGAGAAAAATAAAATCTATAAACCCCAAGTAACAAAAAATCTTAAAAGAAAGCAACAGTAAAATAGAGAAGGCACCACATGGAAACAAATGGAAAGTACATGGAAGAGTTGTATATTAGTCTGCTCAGGCTGACATAACAAAATACTATCCACTGCAATATAGTTTGGATATTTTTCCCCTCTAAATCTCATGTTGAAATTTGATCCCCAATGTCGAAGGTGGGGCCTAGTGGGAAGTGTTTGGGTCATGGGGGTGATTCCCTCATGAATGGTTTCGTGTCCTCCCTTGAGGTAGTGAGTGAGTTCTTGCTCTATTAGTTCATATAAGAGTTGGTTGTTTAAAAGAATATGATACCCCTCCTCCTGACTCTTGCTTTCGCATTTGCCATGTGACATGCCTGCTCCCCATCCCGCTTCCACCATAATTGAAAGCTCACTGAGGCTCTCACCAGAACGATATGCCAGTGCCATGCTTCTGGTACAGCCTTCAGAAACATGAGCTAAACAAACCTCTTTTATTTATACATTACCCAGTTTCAGGTATCCCTTTTTAGCAATGCACAATAAACTAAAACAGACTGGGTGATTTAAACAACAGAAATTTATTTTCTCACATTTCAGGGGCTAGAAGTCCAAGATTGGGGTTCTGAAAGATTTGGTTTCTGGTGAGGGCTCTCTTCCCGGCTTATAAGTAGGAGTCTTCTCACTGCATCCTCACATGGTCTTTTTGAAGTGTGTGTGCTCTCTGACGTCTCCTCTTACAAGGACACTAATACTACTAGATTAACCCTATGACTTCTTATAATTTTAATTACTTTCTCAGAGGCTATGTCTTCAAATATTTGCGGCATGTATGAATTTTGGAGGTATTCAGATAGTCTACAGCAAGTTGTTATTAATTTAGCAGAGAAAACAAAAATGAATCCTTTACGTATAGAAGAATACCAAAGAGAAGCAAACAGTTTTGCCTTGCAGAATCCAAGAAAACTCAGATTTCAAGCTATAGGTGAAAGAAAACTGAGGTACAAAACTAAAAATAGGAGAACTGATCCAAAGTCTCAATACTATTCAATGAGATACCTGGTTGCTCTCTCCTCATGCTCACCTCTTGTAGCCAGATAAACCCTCTGCAGAAATTTAATCTGTGAAAAAAATGAGACTGAGAATTTCCAGATTCAAAAACCTGTGGAGTGAAGGTGAAGAATGAAAATAAGGAGATTAAGATAAACCATAGGCACAAAATCCATCCACTAGCTCCCTTCTTTCACCAGGCACCAGAGTAAAAGCACTATCCAATGCAATGAATGAAAAGTGATCCAAAGCAATGCACTCACCATAAGGTTCTAGAAAGAACAAGTCACATATCAAAGACTGAAAATCATAATGACTCTGCACTTCCCATGAACAATACTGAAAGCAGAAAGACAATGGAACAATACCTTTAAAAATCTGGAGAATAATAACTTCTAACATAAATTTTGTGCTCTGTCAATCATCAATCATGTGTCAGAGTAGAATAAGCATGTCATCAGAAATAGAAAAAGTTGTAAAATATACTTACTATATTTCCTTTATACTTCCTACGTTTCCTTCTCCTTCGAAACCGAGAGAACACTGGAAAATAATGCTACATCTAAAACAGAGCATCACACTCAAGAGAGAAAAGAAAATTTTATTGGATGAGGGTGAAGGGAAGACCCAGGATGACAGTGTGTTGATCCTAAAGAAAAACATATAAGAATTAGAAAAAGATGATGAAAGATTCCTGGAGAGAGATAAGTACTTTATAAACAGAGTAAGAAAATTTTTAAAAAATTCAAAATAGATACAAAAAGTTGATTCATTTAACTAATGGAAAAAAGTATTGAGAGTAGCTGTACATTTCGATTGGCATGTTGGAAAAGAATTAGTGATAGGTACAAGCAAAGCAAGAATGCGAACATACTATAATTTCCTTGAGAAAATAAACCTGATACAAGTAAGAAAATTGACTTATGCGATACCTTTTGATCTTGTAGTGAAGAATATTTAGAAAAACACTAAAATGTAAATAATGATGAACACTGATTTGATACCTCAATAAGGGAGAAAGGAAGCATGGGACATAAATTCTCATCTATCACACTATAAACTCAGTAAATAATGTCTAAAATTGAAAAATCAGGAAATATATGTATAAATATGTTATCTGAAAATATGGAATTAACTGTAAAACAACAACTATCAAGGGATTAAAATGGCTGCCTTTGAGAGCAGATGTGTTGGTAGAGATGAGATAAAAGACTGTTGGCTTTTGTTATAAGCTTTCTGGTTTCACTTATCTTTAAAAATTATATATAAATGTAATAAAGAAAATTTTAGCTGCAGCTTAAAAACTGTCACCTGATTCAGTAGCCTCTCAACACTGACTGTGAGGAAACTACACTAAGAGGTTCTTTTCTGCTTAAGGTGACAAGAAATGGAGTATGAAAAAACTAGGCACATAAGAAATTGCTCCCTTGAACAGAGCCACTTTGAAAATGTTTAGTGTAGTGGGGCAGTGGGGTTGTCATCAGGTCTTTGAAAAGGCATGTCCAGCATGACTTAGGGGAGGGGAAGGAAGGGGAGGGGAGGGGAGGGGAAAGCAAGATCAAGACAGAGCCATGAGTCTGCTGAATCTAGGAACACCATTTGGTGGTCTTGGTGGCAGAGGTCTTTAATGTGGTGGTAGAGGTGAGAAGCTGATCGCTGTGGATAGACTTGCAAATAAGAAGTAAGACAATGAGGATAGACTCATTTAAAATAAATTGTAGGAAAGATCAAGCCTGAAAAAGAAGAGAATTTAAGATGAAGTGACATAGTTTTACTGGCTTGTTTGCTTATATATCTTTAATATGGAAGAGGCTTGAGCTTATTTCCATGCTGAGAGTCAGGAAACATAAAAGGAGATTCTGAAGAGAAAATAACAGAAGGGGCTATTTCACAAAGTAAGAGGTGGTAAAATCCAGAGCTCAGGGGAAACAGTTCCTTTTTAAGTAGTTTATAGGCATCAAAGGCTCTGATCACCTCCCTCTCACACACATTTTCTCTCTCTCTCTCACACATACATTTCCTCCTTAATTTTGATTATATCTTCAGTTTCCTAATCTGAATTTACCAGTAATTTCACTATCAGTACTGCATAGTCTCAGCCAACAAAAGTGTCTACTCACACTAGTTATAAAGACTTTTGTTTCTGTCCTACCACAATGGAGAAATCTTAATTTAAAAAAAAAATTGCTAATGTCAAAATAAGGAAAAGTCCTATTTTCTTTGCTATACAATCAGCAGAGATTTTGAAACAATTCCAGACCTATGTTAGGTACTGACAAATATTTATTAGATTATGAGAAGGTTGTTAGTAACACAGCCATGTAAAAACAGAAAAGTCTCATTAGAAACAGGAGGTCTATTTGTACTGAAATCTGCAGATGATAAGCCATTTGATTTTGCGATGTGATAAAACAATTTTTGACAAAGATAACGTCGACATATCCTGGTCTAATACTGGTTGATGTCTGCTGTAGAGGACTCAAGTTGACAACACCTAAGTCAATGACACTCAAAATTTTCCTTTTCTGATTGCCCACTACCAACACCATCACTTCCCTATAAGTCTTTCCTTAAGCTTTCTCCCAATCACAGTTAATGACATCTCCCAAAAAATGCAACCTTACAAAAATTTTACTAGCTATTACCTCCAAAAGTCCATGGAAAACTTCAAAATCCTTATTTATTTTTCATAGCAGATCTTAAGAACTGAAAAGAAGAAAATATAGGAGACAAATGGAACCAGATTGCACTATCCATGCATGCACTATCCACCTAAAACATATTTTTTGGCTGTTTTACCTTTGATCTGATGACTCGCTGAAATTCCCTAACAGGTGCCTTAATTTTTTCCCTTTAATTCATAAATCTATTCAAATACTAAAACCTTGCAAGCTTCAAATAAAATGTGTCAGGAAGACTCAGCTACTCACTCAGTCTAGAACTCAGAATCAAGAACAACATAGGAACACTCCAATGATTGTTCTTTGAAAGGTTCAAAAGAATCAGGAATTAGGTTGTGGATGAACAAAACACAGCATATATGCCACTTCGATCACACTTCCACATTAGCCCAGTCCAACTTATCACACACAAAAAAAAGTATAGCATTCTTTTCCTCTGAATTTGAACAGGAAGTCAGAAGCCTTCTCAGCTAAAGACTACAGTCAACTTATTCCAATTAATTGGAGTTAGTATTTATGATAAAACTTATTTGCCATCACCAGTCTAGAATTTGGAAAGAAATGATTTGTTACTTCCATTTTCAGGTACACAGAAAACTGGGGAAAAGGACTAGCTCTTCTGCTGAAAACAACTAAAGTATGATGAATGAAGTACAGAAAAGCACCCATGATCTAGCAAAAGTGTGAAAATTCCAGGCATAAAACTGACAGAAGGGAGATGCTAGAGAGGTAAGAAAGGGACCAAAACCAATTTCACCTTAAAATCATTTACCAAACCAGACACACTTAACCGTTGGTTTTTCACAAGCTAGGATGACTTCAGGAGGAGAAAACGATGCCTAGAGTGTACCCAGGATGAGGAGTCTACAGAAAAATTCCCATATGATTCCACAAAGGCTTAAACACTTAATGTAATAAAATCCTATCCACTTTAAAGCATCTAAAATATTGCCTGTCTTAAATCTTTGTACTAAGCAGAAAGGGAGAATATATTTCCTGAGAATTCATAATCACAAGTCAGCTGCTAAAAGTTTTTAGCCTGAATTCTTATTAACTGGGTAATCTGAAAATTTTCAAGTGAAGATTCAGCTTAAAGTGGTCCTGGACTGGTAATAGCTTCAAGCACCTGGTAAAAATAAATACAAGGTCTTTACATAAGATACTATTTTCATCTGAGACCTCAAAAAATTTCCAAAGATAAAGTTCCAAGGGAAATGAGCAACTTTTAGTCAAAGTTTACTAACCCTGCAAGGAAACCAGGCTCATGGCATGAGAATAATAAGAAAAGCTATGTAATTAAAGATGTATAGAAGTATAGAATTAGACATAAAATATAAAGTAAGTATATTTAATAAAGTTCAAAATAAAAAGAGGCTTATAATTAAAAATACAATAGAAAGTAGATTTGTAAAGAGCCAAACAGAACTTCAATAAACTGAAAATAAAATTGAAATTATATTTTAATGGATACATTTAATAGTAGAACCAATAGAGCCTGCAGGTGTGTCAAGAGACAAAAACTAAAAGATAAGGAAAAATACATTATCTAGAATGCAAACCAGAGAGAAAAACATGGAGGAAAAAAATGCAAACAGAGAGAAAAATACAGAGGAAAAAAAAGGACATTGGTGTAAGTGGAAAATAGAGTAACTAATTACATTAATATCAGATGAAACAGACTTCAAAGTAAAAAGCATTACTAGATTTTAAAAGGGTCAGATAGTAATGTTAAAAAGTTTCATTTCTCAAGGCATAGGATGTTAAATCTGCAAGGATCTAATAGATCACTTAAATAAAAAATTGATAGAGAAGTAAATCCACCCTATAGAGAAATATTTCTATACTTCCCTCAGTAAATATAAAGCCATACAGACAAAAAAGTAATAATTTTTATGAAATAAACATATATTAAGCTCTGCAACCAGCATATGTACTGACTACATCATTTTTCACCCTACATGACATTTATAAACTTTGATCATATACTGAACTATAAAGCAGGCATCAACATAGCTCAAAGGACTAAAATAGGCAATTCAACTAGAAATCAGTATTCTCTCACCATTAGGCAATTCATCTTAGAAATCAATAATCAAAAGATAACTATGAAAATCCAATACATTGGAATGTTAAGGAACATACTTCTAAGTAAACCAAAGATCAAAGAAGAAATTACAGTATACATTAGAAATTATTAAAAATAATGAATTAAAAAAAACCTAATAGAAATTGTGAGATGCAGCAAAACCAGTATTTAGAGGGAAGTGTATTGTTTTAAATGCTTATGTCAGAAAATAAGACAAGTTATAAATTAGCAAGATAACATTTATCTCAAGAAGTTGACAATCACAGAGAAAAGAAAAAGGATAAAGTGGAAAATAACACATCAGAAAACAAGTGAATTCTAGAATGGAATGGTTCAAAGCAACCAAAAAAGTGATTATATATAAATCTTAATACAATGTGAAAATCTCTTTTCAGATTTATTAATAAAAAAGACACAAATAAACACTATCAGAAATGAAAAGGAATGCATAACTGCACATTCTGCAAATGTTAAATATATAATTTATGTCAAGAAGTTAAAAAACAAGTCAAATTCCTAGAAAAAAATTAGAAGAATTTAAAAGCCTGAGTAATCTCATAATTAAAAATATTGAATTAGTAGTTAAAAATATGCCTATAAAGTAAACCCAGTCCCAGGGTTATTTTTTATTGGATTTATTATGATATAATTTGTATAGAGTAAAATGCATACTTTTTCAGTATAAGTTCTATAAGTTTTGGCAAGCACAGATAGTCATGTAACCATTACCACAATCAAGATACAAACATTTCCATCATCCTCCAAAAGTTCCCTTGTATGCCTTTGTAGTACATTCCCTTCTCCCTACTCCAGCTCCTGATATCCACTGACTTGATTTCTGAACCTATAACTTTGTCTTTTTCAGAATTTCATACAAATAGAATAAGACAATGTGTAGCCATTAGTCTGGCTTTCTGTCATTTAGCATAAAGGTTTGGAGATTCTTGCATGTTGTTGTGTCTATCAATGGTCCATTCCTTTTTAATGCTGAATATGCCACTGTAGGGATGTACAATTTGTTTATCTATGTACCAGTGGATGAATAATTGGATTGTTTCCAGTTTTTTTGGCAATTATGAATAAAGCTTCAAGAAATATACAGCTCTTTGTTTGAACATATGTTTAAATTTTTCTTGGGTAAATACTTGAAGTGGGATTTCGGGGTTACATGGGAAGTGTACGTTTAACTTTGTAAGAAATTGCCGAAGTGTTGCTCAAAGTGGCTGTATCAGTTTGAACTTCCACTAGCAGTTCCTGTTGCTCCACATTCTTGTCAGTACTTAGTATGTTATTTTGTTAAAAAAAAAAAAAAAGTTATACCAATTTGAATAGGTATGTAGTGGTGTGATTTTATTGGTGAATTCTGCCAGTCAAAGAACAAGCAAATCAAACAATAAACAAAATCCTCTAGAGAAGAAATAAATGAAGACACACTCTTCCTTTAATGAGGCTAACATGACCTTGATGCCCAAACATAAGCAGAGAACACGGAAGAAAAATTATATAACAAACTTTCTCATAATGTTAGATGAAACTACTCTATACCAAATATTAGCAAACTAAAGCCAGTAGTGCATAAAAGGATAAAACAGAAGACTAAGTTATCTCAAGCTTCTAAAGGTGCTTTAACATTAGAAAATCAGCTCACATAAATTAATACAGTAGCCCAAGTTTTTAAAATTATATAATCATATCAATACATTCTGGAAAAACCTTGCTAAAATCAACAAAAGAAACTTGGAAAACTAAGCATAGAAACAATCTTATTTATTTTTAATCAGATAAAAGGCTGTACAAACAAGTTATAGTGAACATCACACTTAATGGTGAATCCTTATAGACAATCTCTTTAAGATTTGGAACAAGAAAAGAAGGTGAACTATCACTATTTCTGTTTGACATTTTGCTGAGGTCCTAGCTGTTAAAGAAAAGAAAATAAAAATAGGGATCAGGAAAGAAAAGTGATAATTCTCAATTATCACTTAAATAATACATTTTAATTGATTCATTAGTGTGTAAATGGAATGCTTAATCTCTCGCTGCCCAGGATTTTACACAAAAAGAATGGGTACTCATGTACGCTTCTGACACCAGCAGTTGTACCATGATGAAATAGTGATGAGTGATGAATAATATCGGGTTGTGGCTTTCTCTGTTCTCTATTATTCCCTGTAATCATTGCAGTCTGACTTTGCTGCACCATTATTTATTATGAGGCATTCAACAGGTTGCTGGAGGAAATTCATAAATCAGATCATAAAAATAACTTAATAAAGACAAAAGAGGAAATCTTGCACATAAAAGGTTAACGGAGGCGGTTTTCTTATTGTTGCTGGCTGTTAGAGGCTGAAATCCCTTATCTGAAATGCTTGGGACCAAGAAGGGTTTCAGATTTCAGATTTTTTTGAATTGCTGGTTGAGCACCCCCAATCCAAATATCCGAAATTAAAAATGATCCTACAAGCACTTCCTTTGAGCATCACGTTGGTGCTCAAAAAGTTTCAAATTCTGGAGTGCATTTCTGATTTGGGATACTCAACCTGTATTTGTTTGCTTGTTTGTTTCTAGTGCTTTGGAATTCTTGAATGTCTTAGAAAACAATAAAGTGCAAAGAAGTTTATAGAATCTTTAAAAATCATCAATTATTTAATAAACCACAGAAATTGCCTCTTTGCTAATCTGCCCAATTTTAATAGCCATGTTAGGATATTAGGAAGATTCTCAACCTCTAAAATGACTATAGTTTCCAACCAGAATTCAGGTTTCCAGGGTCTAACAAATAAAACAATTGGCTATAAGTACAACCAACTATGCAACCTTTCATATGTTCTGAATGTGTAGTTATGGTTACTTTAACATGTATGGTATTCAGTATCCAAATCTATTCACTTGTTTATTCAGCAAATATAGACTGAAGGCTTCCTATGTGCCCTGGAAACATAGGTGTGAATAAAACAGTCAAAACTCCTTGTCATCATGGAGTTTACTTCTTGATTAAGGAGACAGAAAGTAACAAAATAAAGGAACAATATAGAAAATGTCAGCTGTGAACAAGTTCTATGAATAAAATGGAAATGGGGGGTAGAGAAGACTGAGGATGGTATGGAATTTAAAATTTTGAAGGTGTTTTCAGAAAAAGTTTCACTAACAAGATCAAATTTGAGCATAGACCTAAAGAAGACTTTAAGTCAGGCATTTCAGAAAACAGTCAAAATAAGAGAAAATAGATACCAATCAGTCATGCAAAATTAACAATGTAACTGTGCTTTTGACACACCTGTAATTCAATAATTTGTGCCTCTAAAGTATTTAAATTGAAAGTACTCTACCCACTGGCCTCCTCAGCCAGAACAGCTGTAGCACAGATCAAGGGAAAGTTCTTGGGACCAGCAACAGAACATGGAGTGAGACTGGCAGAGTGTATACTATAATTGGGGTTGCGGGGTAGGTAAGTGCTAAAATGGAAACTATGCTTATTACTAGATTTTGTCTTGGACTGAAGATAGTTTATGCATCTCCTTCAGCTTTTTGACAGCAAACTGCTATTAAAAATATATAAAAGAAAATTATTTAAGAGACCAAAAAGGCAGAAGCTAATACTGAAGTCTTAATGTCTATGCTTGGACACACTTGTGTACATGTTTTCATTCACTGGCTTGACTCATTCAGGTTCTTTCTATGAAGCAGACTCTCTTAGCTTGCATTTTCCCTCAGAAGATATTGAGACAAGGATTCAAGTCCAAATAATGTACTAGGGTGATGATTCCAGGAAAGTCCAGAAGGGAAATGGGAAAATGAGACAAAAGGCCAGGAAGCCAATAGTGGGTTATGGAACAAGTTCCCACTGGGTCAATTGGAGCTTAATTCCACTGTGGGACATATCCTCAGAGTTATCCACCAACCTTTGTTGAAGGATGCTCAGAGGGGCATTAATTTCCAAGCACACTTGGTCACCCGACACTCAAGGGGAATGATCTCTACCAAAGAAAGTACTCAGGCAAATAGTTGCAGCTGCTGGAATTTGGATGTCAGATGGTGGGTCCAGAAATGTGCTAAGGGAATATGTGTACCAATAGCAACTGATAAACTGTTTAAGAGAAAAGACTCTGGGATTAAAATACTATTGGTCACCCCAATTCATTAACTGATAATCTAATAAATATGAGAGGGGAAACCATTATGCATAACCCACTGAGTTTTATTTATATGTTTATATAAAATTATTATTATTTTTTAAGTTCTGGGAACATGTGCAGGATGTGTGGGTTTGGAACATAGGTAAACATGCGCCATGGTGGTTTGCTGCATCTATCAACCCATTACCTAAGTATTAAGCCCAGCATACATTAGCTCTTTTCCCTAATGCTCTTACCTACCCTGCCTTCCCCTGACAGGCCCCAGTGAGTGTTGTTCCCCTCCCTGGGTCCATGTGTTCTCATTGTTCAGCTCCCACTTAAAAGTGAGAATATGTGTCACTTGGTTTTTGGTTCCTGCGTGAGTTTGCTAAGGATAATGGCTTCCATCTTCATCCATGTCCTTGCAAATGACATGATCTCATTCCTTTTTATGGCTGCATAGTATTCCATGGTGTATATGTACCACATTTTCTTTATCCAGTCTATCACTGATAGGCATTTAGGTTGATTCCATGTCTCTGCGATTGTGAATAGTGCTGCAATGAACATACGCATGCATGTTTCTTTATAATAGAATGATTTATATTCTTTGGGCATATACCACAGTAATGGGATTGCTGGATCAAATGGTATTTTTTATTCCAAACCTTTCAGGAATCACCACACTGTCTTCCACAATGGTTGAGTTAATTTATATTCCTACCAACAGTGTGAATTTTATAATGAGGCCAAGAAGAGTTGGCCTCAGTACTCACTAAGATACTGCATATTGGGAAGGTAGATACATAAATAACCTTAGAAATAAATAGATGCAACTGATGGGTGCTAAAAAGACTAAGATACTAAGAGGATGTATTATAATGTGGCCTCTAGGCTTAGAGAGTCAAGAAAAGTAGTCATAAAAAATAATTTGTAAAGAGAGATAGAATAAATAGGAGTTCATTAAGTAACAGAAGAAGGGGGGAAATGAGAGGAAGAAAAAGAGCAATTTCTATCTATATCCAGCCAATGGAAAAGAACAAGGCATTAATTTAGAGAAATCATAAAAATATAACAGATTTGTTTTGTTTGTTCACCTTTTAACAGTGATGAAGAATTCCTCTTATCTAATTCGGATGGTCACCTAAAAATCTTCTACCTGCATATAATTAGCCACCTGTCACCTTCAGCAGACCAGCAGGAAGCAAACATAGACACTGTCTTTCCCAGTGTCTGCCTTTCTTGCACACAACATGCATCTTTGAAGCACCACTTCCTCTACTTGCCTGGGATAATCCTTTCCATTTCTGTTCCTCTACCATTCCCTCCATCTACTAGTATCACTGACATCCTATCTTTCACCAGTACAGTCTTACTCATTATTTCCCTGGCAATCTTTGATAAGGCTCACTTATTTTACCTATGATATCTCCATTTAAAAGTTGAGACTCCTGGCAGTGCCCCAAACCCCTGCTCACTCTGCTTTTTCCCATAAACCATATAGGATCTTTCTTAAAATGGAGACAGAAATGTGGTGTACTCTTTGCAAATGACAACCTTTAACCTCAGACAGCTCCTCAGAAAACTGTCTTAATATAACCTGAAAGATAAAAGGCATAAACATTCAATTTCTTACTAAATATAAGATCATTTGAGGCACGACCACAACATTGCCCTAATAATCTCTGTATTAGGGACTGTTCTTTATTGGGTCCTCTATATATTTCAGTTGGTAAAACAGATATAAATTACTCATATTTAGGGATATGTGTCTCCCATCTTTCATTCAGCAGCAAATTCCCCCAGGCATCTGAGAGTAAATATAATAATTTAAATTTCATGTAATTGTTATGAATGAAAAGTAGTTGTTACTATAAATGTTTGGTAACTCCAGCAGAAGTGCTTCTAGTATTTGGATGAGTATATCTGATTTATTAAAATATTACTAACATACATATACAAGGAAATGTTAGCCACAAAAAGAATGAATTCCTATGGTAACATGAATGAGTCTAGAGGACATTTTGTTAAGTGAAATAAGCCAGGTGCAGAAAGACCAACACCGCATAATGCCACTCATTTGTGGAAGCTAAGTAAGCTGATCTCATAGAACTACAGAATAGTGGTGACCAGAGGCTAGGGAGGCTATGGGAGAGAGAGGGATGAAAAGAGTTACGTCAATGGGTACAACATTCTAGTCAGATAGGAGGAATAAGTTCTGGTGTTCTATCACACAGTAGAGTGACTATAGTAAATATTATAGCATATATTTCAAAATAACTAGAAAAGAGGATTCTGAATCTTCTTGCCACAAATAAATGACAAATATTTGAGGTAATGGATTTGTTAAATACCCTGATTTGATAATTACACAATGTATACATGTATCAAAACATACCACTGTTCCCCATAAATATGTACAATTATTCTATGTCAATTAAAAACAAAAATTTTTAAATAAAATGAAAAGTATAAATGACATATGTTACTGAGAACTCTGATTCTTGAGCAGCCATTACACTGATTTTTTAATGTCCTATTTTAATGACTATAGTCCGTGTATTATACAATTACTATTTTGGTTAGATTTTAGTCTATTAATAACAACATATTATCAATAATACAACTCTTTTATACATCATCTTTGAGTTTTAATATCAGAGAAGTAAAAACTACTCAGCAGCATTCTGACAATTTTTAACTAATTTATTCATTTTGCTTGTGTTTTTAAGGTGTACTAGTAAAATTGACTCTCAACAATGCTGTATATTTTAACTTAAAATTTGCCAAAATGATCAATATAAAGCAGAATAATAGTGAATATGAAAATGTCCAGGGCATAAATGGGCTTTTTTTTCTTTGTCTTCATAAGATTCAAGAACTGTGGCAGAAAAATAAATGGAATATATAACCCTAAAATCTGGGGACCACTCTCCTACATAACATGGCTGCCTGCACAACACTTGGATAAATCTTACCTGAAAAGCAGTCAGCAAAGGTATGCAGATAATTGATCCAGCCCCCTAAATTATGAGAAGTGGAGACCTCCCTTGACATTGCTTATAACTTTCAATGATCTAAGTTGTCAAAGCACTCAGCCCCTTATCTGATAAGGAACTAACATCCAGAATATACAAGGAACTCAAACAACTCAACAAAATAAATAAATACATAAATGAATAAGCCCATTAAAAAGTGGGCCAAGGACATCAATAGACATTTCTCAAAAGGAGACATACAAATGGCCAACAGGTAGACGAAAAATGCTCAACGTCACTGACCATCAGGGAAATGCAAATCGAAATCACAAGGAGATATCATCTTACCCCATTTAGAATGGCTACTATTAAAAAGACAAAAAGTAACATGTTGGGGAAGATAGGGAGGAAAGGGAACTCTTATACACTGTTGGTGGGAATGTAAATTAGTACAACCACTATGGAAAGCAGTAGGAAGATTTCTCAAAAAACTAAAAATAGAACTACCATATGATGCAGCAATCCCACTATTGGGTATTTACCCAAAGGAAATAAATCTGCATATCAAAGGAATACCTCCACTTGCATGTTTATCACTGCACTATGCACAGTAGCAAAGATATAGAATCAACCTAGGTGTCTGCCAACAGATGAATGGATTTAAAAAAATGTGGTATGTATACACAGTGGAATACTATTTGACCATAAAAATAATGAAATCACATCATTTGCAGCAACATAGATGGAACTGAAGGTTGTTAAGTGAAATGAGCCAGGCAAAGAAAGGCAGATACCATATGTTCTCACTTATATGTGGGAGCTAAAAAAAAAATTGATTTCATGAATACAGAGACTAGAGTCATAGATATTAGAGGCTAAGAAAGGTGTGTGGTAGAAGGATGGAGGATAAAGAGGGGTTGGTGAGTGGGTACAAATCTACAGGTATATAGAACAAATTAGCCCCAGTATTTAATAGCAAACTAGGGGACTATAGTTGGCAACAGTGTATAGTACGTTTCTAAGTAGGTAGAAGAGAGGATTTGAAATGATACCAACACACAGGAAGGATAAATACTCAAGGTAATGGATACCCCAAATATTCTGACTTGATCCTTCCACATTCTATGCATATAGCAAATGCTCACATACACCCTATAAGTAGGTAAAATATTTTATGTCAATAAAAACACACTCTGCCTGCCTTTGAATTCATCATTTCATTCAGGGCAGCTGTGAGCTGGTCTGAACATGCTGTCTTTGCCCAACAGTTTCACTTTCTAGTCCCCTCTACCATGCTCTGCATCCCGGGAGGCTGACCTGTATAGATTATATCAATGGATCCCCTTGTCCCTTGGCTTCAAGTTGAGTTTGACCAATAGGAGGCACCACTGGGAGACTGGAGAGCAAAAGAGGAGGTTGGAGTCCCTTGACTTGTAGGTCACCACAGGTTTGTTGCATCCCTTGTGAAAAGCCAGTTTCTCTCATGTAGACTTCTTATACAGCTACAGGTGCTCTCTCTGGATTCCACTAACCATTTCTTCCACTTGTCCCTTTAGATCTAGGGGTGGCAATGACTCCCTGGTATTACCAACCCTTGTATACTCTACCCCTTATTGGTTTCCTTTAACCCTGCCCATATCTCAGTAAAGAATTCTTTTATTAAATGATTCTCAATTACCATGCTTAAGTATGCTATTTCTTCTTTCTCTAGATCTTGATTGCAACATTGCTGTTTTTGTCACTCAGAGATTGAGGTCTCAGTCTTTGGCCCAATCCTGCAAGGAAGGGTAGGAAGCCTAACGTATTCACTTCCATAGTCCATTACACAATGCTGCCCCCCACGCTGGGCATCGCAATACAAATTATTTACTTTTCATATTATTATTATAGGAACATATACTTTTTGAAGTGCTGACTGAAGCCATGACTGGTTACAGACTGTGATTGTGAATAGGTCAACATAAGCCTCCTGAGTTTCATTTATGAGCCTGTATTTTAAGATTCCAAATTTCTCTAATGTTGTTTGAATCCAAGAAGCATCTCACTCATCAACACCCACTTCTTCTGCATTTGTATTTTACTGCCTTGTCAGCCCCATACTAAGAGATTACTCAGTTAAATTTCTTACAATTACTTAACACTGCATATGGTACTTAAGAATAAGCATTGATAAGAGAAGTACCCTAATCTTTCCCACATAGGCAAGAAGAGAAAGATATTAAAAACTTCAATGGGTAATTAAGATAAATATTAATACAGGCATGCCTTGTTTTATTGCACTTTGCTTTATTGTGATTTGCAGTTACTGCACTTTTTATAAATTGAAGGTTTGTGGCAATGTTGTATTGAGTAAGTCTACAGCACCATTTTTCCAATAGCATGTTCTCGCTTCCTGTCTCTGTGTCAGTTGTTGGTAATTCTAGCAATATTTCAAGAATTTGTATTTTTATTATATCTAGGGTGGTGATCTGTGATCAGTGATCTTTGATATTACTGACTTACAGTTGTGATTGTTTTGAGGCATCATGAACTATGCTTATAAAAGACAGCGGACTTCATTGAAATTTTGTGTGTGTGTTCTGACTGCTCCACTGACTGGCTATTCTCCCATCTCTGACTTACAACTGACTTACAGTTGTGATTGTTTTGAGGCACTATGAACCATGCCTATACAAGACAGCGGACTTAATTGAAATTTTGTGTGTGTGTTCTGACTGCTCCACTGACTAGCTATTCTCCCATCTCTCTCCCTCTACTCAGGCCTCCCTATTTTTTAAAACACAACAAGATTGAAATTTGGCCAATTAATAACCCTACATTGTCCTCTAAGTGTTCAAGTAAAAGGAAGAGTCATATATCTCTCACGTTGTATCAAAAGCTAGAAATAATTAAACTTGGTGAGAAAAGATTGTCAAAACCAAGATCACTAGACATCACAGGCCAAACAGTTAGCCAACTTGTGAATGCAAAGAAAATGTTCTTAAAGGAAATTTAAGTCAATTCAATAAAAAAAGTCACTGCTTTATTGAACACATGAATCAGGAGGAAGCAAAAACAGCCTTATTGCTAATCTGAGAATGTTTTAGTGGTCTTGACAGAAGATCAAACCAGCTACAACATTCCCTTAAGGCAAGGCCTAATCCAGAGCAAAGCTCTAATTATCTTCAATTATATGAAGGATGAGAGGCAAAGAAACTGCAGAAGAAAAGTTAAAGCTGGTGGAGGTTGGTTCATGAGGTTTAAGAAAAGCAGCTCTCTCCATATCATAAAAGTGCAAGGTGAAGAAGCAAGTGCTGATGGAGAAGCTGCAGCATGCTATCCAAAAGATGTAGTTAAGATAATTGATGAAGGTGGCTACACTAAGCAACAGATTTTCAATGTAGATGAAACAGCCTTCTAGTGAAAGAAGATGCCATTTAGGACTTTCAAAGCTAGAATGGAAAATTTAATGCCTGGCTTCAAAGCTTCAAAGGACAGGCTGACTCTCTTGTCAGGGCCTAATGCAGCTGGTTACTTTAAGTTGAACCCAGTGTTCATTTGAAATTCCTAAAATCCTAGAGCCCTTTAGAATTATGCCAATTTAACTTGCCTGTGCTCTATAAATGGAACACTAAAGTCTTAATGATAGCAGATCTGCTTATAGTGTGATTTACTGAATATTTAAGTCCACTCTTGAGATCTACTACTAGAAAAAAAAAAAGATTCCTTCAAAATATTGCTGCTCATTGACAATGCACCTAGTCATCCGAGAGCTCTGATGGAGATATTAATGTTGTTTTTCTGCCTACTAACACAATATTTATTCTACAGTCCACGGATCCTTGAGTAATTTCAACTTGCAAGTCTTATTATTGAGGAAATACATTTCATAAAATTATAAATGCCATAGATTGTGATTTCTCTGATCCATCCAAGCAAAGTAAATTAAAAACCTTTTGGAAAGGACTCACCATTCTAGATGCCATTAAGAATGTTTGTGATTCATGGAGAGAGGTGAAGATGTCAACATTAACAAGAGTACAGAAAGTTCATTACAAACATCATGGATGAGTTGGAGGGATTCAAGACTTCAGTGGAAAAATTAAGTGCAGATGAGGTAGAAATTGCAAGAGAGCTAGAATTAGTCCTTTCTCACATTGCTGTAAAGAACTACCTAAGACTGGGTAATTCATGAAGAAAATATATTTAACTGACTTACAGTTCCACAAGCTGTGCAGAAGGCATGGCTGGGAGGACCCAAGAAACTTAAAATCATGGTGGAAGGGGAAGGGGAAGCAGGCACATCTTACCACAGCAGAGCAGGAGAGAGAGAGAGCATGGGGGAAATGCCACACAGTTTTAAACCATCAAGTCTCATGAGAACTCACTACCACGAGAGGACAGCATGGGGGAAATCTGCCTACATGATCCAACCACCTCCTACCAGGTTCCTTCCCCAACATTGGGAATTACAATTCAACGTGAGATTTGGGTGAGAAAACAGAGCCAAACCATATCATTCCTCCCCTCTCCCCTCAAAACTCTCATGTCCTTCCCACATTTCAAAACAAATTATACCTTCTCAACAGTCCCCCAAAGTCTTAACTCATTCCAGCATCAACTCAAAAGTCCAAGTCCAAAGTCTTATCTGAGACAAAGCAATTCCCTTCTACCTGTAAAAACAAAATAAGTTACCTCCAAGATACAATAGAGGTATAGGCATTGGGTAAATGTTCCCATTCTCAAAGAGAGAAATTAGCCAATAGAAAAGGGCTAAAGGCCCCATGCAAGTCTGAAACCCAGCAGGGCAGGTATTAAATCTTAAAGCTCCAAAATAATCTCCTTTGACTCTATGTCTCCTATCCACTGCATTCTGATGCAATGAGTGGGATTCCTTAGCCTCGGGCAGCTCTGCCCTTGTGGCTCTGCAGCATAGAGACCCTTTGACTGCTTTCATAGGCTGGCATTCAGTGCCTGTGGCTTATTTATTCACACAGTGCAAGCTGTCTGTGAATCTACCATTCTGGGGCCTGAAAGATGGTGGCCCTCTTCTCACAGCTCCACTAGCCAGTGGGGACTATATGTGGGGGCTCTAACCCCACCTTTCTCCACCATACACCATAATAGAAGTTCTCCATTAGGCTCTGCCCCTGCAGCAGACTTTTGCCTAGAAATTCAGGCATTTCTATACATCCTCTGAAATCTAGGCAGAGCTTTCCAAACCTCAACTCTTGCCTTCTGCACACCTGAAGGCTCAACACCATGTGGAAGCTACCAAGGCTTGGGGTTTGCACCCTCTGAAGTCATGGCCTTAGATGTACCTTTAGTCAGAGCTGGAGCTGGTACAGCTGAGATGCAAGGCGTCATGTCCTTGCATCTGGGCCTGGTTGAATTTTTCTCTCCTAGGCCTCTGGGCCTGTGATGGGAGGGGCTGCTATGAGAGTCTCTGAAATGCCCTGGAAACAATTTCCTCATTGTCTTGGCTATTAACATTTGACTCTCCTCTTTACTTATCAAATTTCTACAGCAGGCTTGAATTTCTCCCCAGAAAATGGGTTTTCCCAAACACTGCATTGTTCTCATTCATTAATAGGTATTGAACAATGAGAATACATGGACACAAGGAGGGGAACATTACACACCAGGGCCTGTTATGGGGTGGGGGAACTAGGAGAAGGATAGCAGTGGGTAGGGGGATTGGGGAGGGAAAACATTAGGAGAAATACCTAATGTAGATGACGGAGGATGGATGAAGCACACCACCATGGCATGTGCATACCTATGTAACAATCCTGCACATTCACCACATGTACCCCAGAACTTAAAGTATAATAATAATAAATAAAATTAAAAAGAAAAAGAGAAAAATCAGAAATTTGAAGCTACCAATAACAAAAAAAAATTGAAATGGTTAAATAAAACAGAGAAGACACCCCTACCCCATCTCTAAGCAAAATAATAATTCTTTTAATTGCTCCTAGGCTAGGTGGTTTTACAAATCATAAAAAAAAGAAAGAAAAGAGAATGCAGTTTTCTTTCTACCAAATGGCTGAACTGCAAATTTTCCAAGATTTTATGCTCTGCTTCTTTTTTAAATGTAAGTTCAAGTTTCAGATAATATCTTTGTTCACACATATGAGCATATACTTTCAAAAACAGCTAGGTCACATGCTGCTCAGAAATTTCTTCTATCAGATACCCTAAATCACCTCTCTCAAGTTCAAAGTTCCACAGATCTCTAGGGCAGGGGCACAATGCCACCAGTCTCTTTGCTAAAGCTTAGCAAGAGTGACCTTTACTCCAGTTTCCAGTAAGTTATTCATCTCCATCAGAGACCACCTCAGCTGGTACTTCATTGTGCCTATCACTATCAGCATTTTGGTCAAAACCATTCAACAACTCTAGGAAGTTTTAAACTTTCCCACAGCTTTCTGTCTTCGGAGCGCTCCAAACTCTTCCAACCTCTGCCAGTTACCCAGTTTCAAAGTCACTTCCACATTTTCAAGTGTCTTTTTAGCAGTGCCCCACTTTCCTGGTACCAACTTTCTATATTAGTAATTTTCTGGTACCATTTTCACACTGCTATGAAGACCTACCTGAGACTGGGTAATTTATGGAGAAAAGAGAGTTAATTCTGCACAGGCTGTACAGGAAGCATGGTTGGAAGGCCTCAGGAAACTAACAATCATGATGGAAGGCAAAGGGGAAGCAGGCACGTTTTACCACGATGGAGCAGGAGAGAGAAAGCAAGCATGGGGGAAAGGCCCATATGTCTTTAAACTATCACATTTCATGAGAATTACTATCATGAGAGAACAGCATGGGAGAAATCTGCCCCCACAATCCATCCACCACCCACCAGGACCCTCCCTCACCACTGAGAGTTAGAATTCAATGTGATACTTGGTAGAAACACAGAGCCAAACCATATCAGAAGTGGAGCCTGAAGATGTGGCTGAATTGCTGCAATCTCATGATAAAACTTATGAAGAGTCACTTCTTATGGATGAGCAAATAAAGTGTTTCCTTGAGATGAAATCTACTCCTAGTAAAATGACAGCAAAGGACTTAGAATACTACAAAACCTTAATAGATAAAGCAGCACGAGGGTTTGAGAAGACTGACTCCAATTTTGAAAGAAGTTGTACTGTGGGTAAAAACCTGTCAAAGAGCACCACATGCTACAGAGAAATCTTGCATGAAAGGAAGAGTCAATCAACATGGCACATTTTATTATTGTCTTATTTTAAGGACTTGCAACAGCCAAGCTAAGCTTCAACTACTTCCACCCTCATCAGTCAGCAGCCATCAACATTGAGGCAAGATAACAACTTGCCAAAGGATCAGATGTTTGTTAGCATTTTTTTAAGCAGTTAAGTGTTTTTAAATTAAGATACATACATTGTTTATGTAGGTATAAAGCTATTGTACACATAACAGATTACAGTATAAACAAATTTTCTATGCACTGGAAAATCAAACAATTCCTATTATTTGATTCATTTCAATATTCACTTTATTGTGGTGGTGTGGAACCAAACCTTCTATATCTCTGGGGTGCATGCCTGTAGTTCCAACATGGGTTCAAAACTTCAGCCAATAGAAATTTGGAGCTGGGAATTTGCTTTGTCACAAAATTATATAGAATTAAATATAAGCATTATTATACAATTGCTGTTGTTGTCCTTTGGACATCTACAGGGTTCTTGGTGATTAATGAAACATCTATAAAAGTGTGCTATCAGATTGCAAAGAACTGCCATTCTGAAAAACCACAAACCAAATAAGAAGGGAAACAGAAGAAAAAAATATTCTTTTTACTGTTCATTTTCTCATTTCCTTTTATCCTTTCTTATTATGAAGAACAGAGATGGTGGGCGAAGAGCAAATAACTGGTATGTGCACACACAAATTCAAAATGTCAACAATTCCTTACCATCTATTGAGATTTGCATCCATCTAAACTAATATCTCCAAATATGATGAAGACAGATAATATATCCTGCTCAGAAATGCAATTGAACTGAGAAACAAAAATCTCAACAGAGACATTCATTTGAGAAATTTTGCTATAGAATGTTACCAGTGGTCAGAATAATTCCTCTAGATCATTGTCTAAACAATGCCCAAAATGTAGCGGGGAAAAAAAAAAGAACAGTACTATTGTTTTTCTCCTTCCAATCTTTGGGACCCTTTATGAAAACAACTCAAGGATTCAAAACTGATTTTTAATTGCAAGTTAAATAAAGGGGAAACTTTAAAAAATATATCTTATGAACTTACAGAGTATAGAGTTAAATGCCTAGGGACTGTAGGCTCACATGAGGATGCGAGTTTTGTTTTATTAAGAAACACAGGCACAAAATAAAAGAGAGACTAAAGCATCATCATAAGGAACCATTTACAGTGTTTGTGAAACATGCATTTATCTATAAACCATAATGTCAAATTACATACCAGTTAGAATAAAGAAGAATGATGAAGGGTAGAGATATAACATTTGTTCTTTCTCTAATTTTTAAAAATAAGTCATGAAGAAGAAATATTATATCCCAAGAACAATTAATGTAGCTGAACAGGCATTGAATTTTGTTCCTAGGTTTACTGAGAATTAGTTGGAAGGACTTTCCCTGAGGCCTTATTTTCTTCAACCTAGAATTTGGGGGAAGGGTGGTGAGGGGGTGGACCAGATGATCTTTAAGATTGCTTACTGTGCCAGAATCAAATGTATTCTAAATCTATCATAAGTTCCATTTTATACACATACGAACACACAAAAGAGATAAAAATGCCAGTTGTTATCTTTTTCCCAAGGCTTTGGTTTTGTTTCAGACCTTATTTTGGAAGGGGAAAAAATCACAGATGAATCACTGCAAATTATGATACCAGTCATGGATCTTATCAAAATTGACGACTCATCCATTTTCAGCAGTTTTGCTAGCCATAGGAAAAATGCAATTTTTTTCTCTTCTTCCTCCAAAGGCCAAAGGAACATGATTGCATCTTTTCTCCAAACTGTAAAAAAATGGCTATGATCATTTTAAAAATTGTTTTGTATATTTTAATGTTTAATTCATAAAAAGCAAATTGTTTACATTTATTTTGAAGCCAGTCTTTTCAAAAAACTAATGTTTATATTTTGATTTTCTGGCTTGTAGTCATAATATTTAATATAATGATTATTAATATTTATTCTAATTTGTTATCCTTATTCATTTAAAGTTGTTTGATTTTAGTTTATAAAGTGCTAATATTATATAATAGTAAGAGCATTTAATTTGAGTCAAGGGCATACATATTTATGTACATCTTTTCTACTTATAGTGTTGTGATCTTTTGGGTTTTTTAATTTACTCATTTATTCTCAATTTCCTCACTGGTAAAATGAAGAAATTGATAAAAGCATGTCAAATTTACTATCTAAGGATATTGAAAAATCAAGTAAGATAATTATGTGAAACCATTTAAAAATTGCTGAGCATGATGCAACTAATATTTATCCTAATTATTATTCTCCTACTTATTTTTGTACTCTACACAGTAATAGAATTCTACGCATATTTCAAGTTGTGATTCACAATTAATTTTATAATTTCTGTGTACTTTTGAATTTGTGGTTGTCCAGTTCTGCATACATAAATTCTTAAAAATTCAAAATGTGTCTAGGTAATCCAGAACCACTATTAACATAAAATGTGAAGAAATAGTCCAATTGGCTCAGACACATGCTGATAGTCCCAGTGTATTCAGCACAATTAAATGTTCACGACTGGTGGGGTTTGTTCAAATATACAATACGGAAATACCCTCATGAGATTAAAATCTTACACAGAAGTACTACAACTGTGAGGGCAAAATTTAAAGACAGGGCAAATTTTCAAATGTAATCTTTCACTCAATTCTGTCCAAAATGCAATTCTTTTCTGTTCAGCAAAATTCTTTTCTTTGCAGCTTCCGTGGGCTTCTACAATGCGGGAGTTTTGGTTATTGAGGTCACTATCAGGAAAATAAACTAAGAGTTGTGATTGCCCTACACAGACATATGGAGCTCCTGAGAGTTCATAAAGATGGAATATGCTATAAAGTATCAATACTATGTGCAGAAACATAGTGAGAAGTTTTCTTTTGGATTTCTCAAAGAAAATCATTATAGCAACCTGGAAATTTAGTATGGTTCCTTGAATTTAAGCAGTCTGGGGAATTATTGGTTTTGATTTACTGGCAATAGTGAAGAGGGCTAAATACAGTTTCAGAATGAAAATTCATATTATGTTGTCAGGAAGTGAGTGAGCAAAAAGGTGCAAAGGCAAAAAAAAAAAAAAAAAAAAAGAAAGAGAGAGAGAAGATCACAGGCTGATACCAAAAAGTGCAACATAAATTCAGAGATGACAGAGAAGGTGAAGATTTGCAGTGTGACCACCACAGTGTTACCTACAGCTAAGAATCAGAGAGAGAGAGAGAGAAAGCAAGGAAGCCACAGTACAACTGTAAAGTAAGTTCACTTTACTATGTTACCACTTGAGGTCTAATTAGATCTGATCTTTTCTCTCCCACCCCCTTTAATGCACTCATTAGAAATAGTTGAAAGGGTTAGAACCTCCAAATTTTCTGAAGAAAACTTAGCTGCAGTCTAGTTTTTTAACAAAAAGAACTCACTCCAAACTGCCTTGCCTGCAACATTGAAGCTTGGTTCTCAAACAACAAATCACAACAACTTTTCTTGATTTTGTTTTTTATTAAACTGTTGTCCACTCTCCAGTCAGGGCTCATATTGTTCCCTGTGGCTCAATAGAGGTTTCAGGAAGAAGGCTTTACATTTTTCATTCCTTGAAATATTTCTCATTCCTTGTAATTCAGATATCCTGTCCCACAATTTGATTTTACAGGTTCATAAGTTGGAAATGATCCATGATAGAGTATTGGAATCAAAATCCTGAACCCAAAATGCTATGCCATTAATAGAGTGGCATTATACAGGTCATTTAATTTTTTAAGTTCTTTGAACTTCAGATTTTTATCTGCAAATAGGAATAAGCCCATAATTTGGAGAGATATTTTGGGGATTAACTGAGATGTAATAATTAAATTTAAAAGATGACACTAGCTTAAATGTAGGCTAGCTTTACCTCTGCCTACTCCTTAAACAATCCTTAGAAAGAACTACATCAAAAAGTGAGTAAAAGAAATTTTTTCTGAGTTAAGAGAGCACCTAAAAATAGAAGTCACACACATTCACAATAAGCTTGAATAAGAGCAAGGACATAAACCTGTTTAGATTCCCAGCTCTATACTTACTAGCTCCATGAACTTTCTTGATTCTTAATCTTAGTCTGAATCTAAGTCTCCTCTTTTGTAAAAGGATGATAGTACTTCACGTCCACTAGGACTTCTTTAAGTTGAGATCATTTATTCAATGTATTTGTTTCATTCATGCAACAAAACATTTTTTGGATAGTCCCAGGCACTGTTCTAGGTGCATGGGAATACATTGGTGAACCAAACAAATAGAAATCTCTGCTCCTTGGAGGTTTGAGTTATGGTGGGAGAAGAAAAATGATAGATAATAATTACAATAAATAATTTGTTTGGCACACTAATGGGTATAAATGCTATAGGAAAAAGAAGAAGAAGAAAGGGGTTTGAAAGTTTGGCAGGAAGGTTTGTGAGTTGAAGGGAAGGAAGACCATATTGCAGTGTGAAATGTGATGATCAGGGTGGGGCTCGCTGAGACAGTAAGATTAGTGCAAAAGCCTGAAGAGGGTCAATAAGTCAGTCAGGTTGGAATAGGAGGGGAAGAACATTACAAGCAACCGGATCAGATAAGTAAATACCCTAACAGCAAGGAGGCCAGTGGCTGGAAATAAGTAAGTCATGAAGGAACTAGTAGGAAAACAGCAAGAAGGGCAATAGAAACCAGATAACTTAGGGCCTTAAATCAAAGCCCATTGTGTGGGCTTTCATTCTGGGGAAATGGAGACCGTTTGCAGGGTTTTAAGCAAGGCAGTGATGTAATCCAATTGATGCTTTTGGAAAATCCTTTGACTGCTATGTTGAAGGATAATAGTGGAACAACCGGTTTAGAGGCAGAATATGGAAGAGGAATAAAGCAAGCAAAAATGGTAGACTGATGATAGGTTGTAAAAATGTAGATCTAAGTTAAAAGTAAAGCCCATAATTATGATTTCCTGATGGATTGACTATTACATGTAAAAGATAGGAGAGTGAATGAAGACCTCTAGATATTGGAGCTGGGCAACTGGAAGAATGGAATTGCCACTCACTTGGATAGGGAAGACTGCAGGCTGAGCAAGTTTCAGGGCAGAGAGATGAGGAATTAAGTTAGGCATAACCAGTTTCAGATGCCTATTAAACACTCAAGGAAAGATGTCCAATGTACAACTGGATCTATGAGTCTAGGGCTCAAAAAAGAGGTCTGAACTGGGTATTTCAACTCAGGCGTCATCAGCGTTCAGAAATATCAAAAGCCATGGGACTGGATAAAATCAACAGGAAAGTGATTACAGCTAGAAAGAAAAGAGGACCACAGATCAGGAGAACAGACAAGTGACCAGTGAAGTAGGAAAGAATTCAAGGTAACATCCCTGGAAGCCAAATCAAGAAAGCATATCTAAAAGAAAGGAGTGACCAGTGACTACAAATGCTGCCAGTAAATTGTACAAGAAGATATGGGCTGAGAACCAACTTGGCTACATAAAGATCATTGCTAATCTGATAAAAGCAGTTGTGGTGGAATGGTGATGGGGGTGGAGGATGCCTAATTATGCCAAGTTTAAGAGATAAGAAGAAGATAAATTTTTGAGAAAATGAGAATAGATGCCTTTATCAAGAAGTTTTGCTGAAAATGTAAAAAATGGAATGGTAAGTGCTATGGAAAGTAGAGTCAAATGAAGGCTTTTTCAGGTAGAAGAAATTAAAGCATGATTCAGTGTTGATATTATGTATGTCAAGACCCTGTAAAAAGGCTTGTCCTACGGCAGGTAGTGTTATCTATATTCCCTACCAGTTCTTAAACTGAATAATCCTGGCTATCAAACAATATTTGTGTGTTGATATTTTCCAACATACAAGTACCTGTGAGTATAAGTGACAAGACTGGCCGATGCCTGAAAGGGATGGGAAAACTCAACTGGAATGAAAAGTCTTTCCCTGATTTGGAAATCTCTATACTACATTCAAGACAACCACACTATTTCAAGGAAAAATACTAAGAAAAGTTACCATGTTTCCTTGTAACCATTTTGGAGCCATTACTTTTGCATCAAGAGACACATAGTCTTCCTGAAGCACCTCATTCTCTTATTGATAAACAAAACACATTTTCCCAGAGATGTAATGTCATAGTGATGCTTATATCCTTAGCTTAAGACTTCTGGGACTCCATGTTTGGGTCCCCTTCCACGAACACTCCCTTCATGGAAGCCATCATTCTCTCTCCTGGATTTCCCCTCTGGGGTCCCCTTCCACATTCTCTCATGGAAGCATGTCTTCTCCTTCTAAACTCCATCTCTCTCTATTCCCTTCCACTCCAGTGTCAAAGCTGCTTTTCTCTCCTGGATTCTGGATTCCATCTTTCTGGATTCTCTTACTCGGTGTGAGAATTAGCTGTTTCTTTCTCTCTCCTTCTCCTGTTCCTCTCTCTCTCTCTAAATAAATCACTTTCTACAAACACTTTTAAGTCCGGCATTTACCAAAAAAAAAAGGAAAAAAAAGACTTCTAGCACTCTTCAAATCTATTCAATTCACAGTACAGTTGGAACACTATGGAAAGAAGAAGAAGAGAAAGACTAGCAGAAAGGTTAGATCAAGAGGAAAAATAATAAGTGATGAAGTAAGGAGACAAGTACCCTACAAGTGACAGTAGGTGCTTCAGCTAAATGGGAAAATCAAGTAAATTTCATTACAATTATTGAAATTTATATAGGATTTGGTGGTGTTTGTTTTATTTACTCGTTGTCCAATCTCCATTTTCTGATAATCATATCTTGATATTTTCTTGAAAACTATCATTCCACTATCGCCAACTGATTTGATGGAATGTAGATCTAGTTGCCATGCCCTCTCCTAGACAAGCTGTGGGCAAAAACCCAAGCTGAAATAATAAACTCTTCATCTTGAAGGAAGTGGCAACAGGAAAGGAGAGTTGTCATTGTCTCCTTTCCATGAGAATTTCCTTAAGAAATAGTCTGTTGGTTTCAACTTCCCAAATGCAGGGCTCATCTTCAGTCAATGTGCTCTGCTATGACTGTAGTCATTGTTTACGTAGGTATCCACTCCATTTGGTCAGTTTCTGCACTCTATCTGTGGTTAAGGATTTTGTGTATAACACCTACTTTGCCCTGGCCCTTGTCCACTTCAAAGCTTAGTTCTTCAGCTCTTCCTTTATATCTGTGAGTTATCACGCATCTTAAAAATCAGCCTCCTTCCACTCCTTTTTTTTCTTTTCAAGTCAGGCACAGCTACTTGCAACCAAAGAAAGCTAGAAATACAGAGGACTAGTCTGAAAACCTGATTATTACTGAAGACTCTCAAAATGACATATTTTTAACATACCCTTTCCTAAGCTGAGATCTGTCCTTGGGTGCAACTTTACTCCTTTCACTACTTTTACATACTGACTTGATAAGATCTTCGAGTATTTGATAACAATTGGAATTTCTGCTTCTGCTCACCAAGTCCTCAATGGCACAAGAACAGATTAATGCTTAAAACTCTGTTCCCTTATTTTCACTTGGAATCAAGTAATTATTAAACAAATGAAACTGAAACAGCTGAGAGGAACATAGAAGAATTCTTGAAATCTTTTGTGTATTCTAGACCATCATTTTGGGGGAAAACAAAACAAGATCCTATGTCTACTAAAAATTCTTTTAAATATATAAAATGAAAATTAGTTATCTAATTTCATTAGATGCCACTCTCAAAAGCCTTTTGCTCTTGGCTATGAAACCTTCATTTGAAAGCCTTTTCCTTTGAATTCTCTGGCACACTTTTATGGGATGCTCAATGTAAACAGATGCCTCATATAAATTTCATTTTTATAGGTAGCTAATATACTAATATCCTACAGGGATAATTTAAACTCCCAGGTGTCCAGGTTTTAACTAGGCTACAAAGAAAATTTAGCCAAGGACAATAGGACAAACCACCTAAGCTGGAAATGTCATGGCTCTTTCGTGAAGCACAAAGATTTTAGCAAAATTTAAAGTAGTGTCACACAAAGAACAATCTGGCTAGGGAAGAGACTCATTAGCTGAGGTAAATCAAATTTAGAGATTTTGTTGGAGCCATTTAGAAGCATGAAATCCTTGTATATATTATTTATATACACAGTTCCACATTGGAACTTGGAGTAGTAAAATGTCTCATAATGAGATGGCATCAAAACATCAACTCTCCCTACCAGGCTGACTGTTCTGTGATGATAGGAAAGGATCTATGCTATTGGAAATTGTAAAATACAAAAATATACAATTGATCAATAATTTTTTATCACATGTACACCTATGTGTCTGCATGGAGTAAAGTTCCTGTTGAGATGAAATGTAAACCTCTGCAGGTAAAGCTACCACTCAAGCTTTGTATCTAGAAGTTAGCCGAAAGCAGCTCTTTGACTATTCCCTGAATACAAAAGTGGTCTTTGTTATTACTCAAATATAAGTTCAGGAGTCATTCCTTGCCCTGTTGTAACATCCTTTTGTAGCTTCCTCCTCAATATGACATAGAATACTGAGCTCAGAACTGGAAACGAAGCTGGTACTCTGGCTTGAAGGGCAAGAAGCTTATTGAAGGAAAGCAATCCCTTCCCTTTGAAGAGTAGATATTCTAAGAAACTCTGGAAACTGTTAGCTTAGTAACAACTGAGTTTTACGAAAAGAAAAGTAATGGAAATGGGATGCTGAACTAAGGGCCAACATAATACGTAGGATTTGCTGTTTCATGGGGTTTCATGAAGCATCTGTCCAGAGCCACATATTCCTTAGGCATAAAAGTGATGCCTACGGCAATGGTTTAGTATAAGAGTGTGAACTAAAAGAGCTGTAATGCTAATATGCAAACATAACACAATCATGCTACCTGTGCAGCAGCCAGACCTCTGCACTACAGTGGGGAGCAGTGAGTGAGAAGAGTTCAACTAGCTAACCAAAAGCCTGCAACAGAATGAACAGCTGCGTGAAAGGGGACTAGATAAGTTCAACAGTCCTCTCCAGTGTTCTCCAAAGTGCACTTGGGAAGCAAGGTGAATTCTTTCAAGAATGGAAATCCCTGGAGGTCTTGACAATTTGGAGGTAACATTGGCCTGAAGAGACAATTGCTAAATTTTCTCCTAGTCTAACATGATGGTTAATTTTAGGTGTCAACTTGGCGAGATTATGGTGCCCTGTTGTTTGGTCAAACACCAGTGTAGATGTTGCTATGAAGTTATTTTGTATTTGTGATTAACATGCATAATCAGTTGACTTCAAGTAATATGAGATTATTCTCGATAATATATGTGTGGTCTCATCCAATTAGTTAAAGGGTCTTAGAGAAAAAAAATGAGATTTCCAGAAGAAAAAATGTTGCCTCAAGATTGTAACATAGTACTCCTGCCTAAGTTTCCAGGATGCCAGCATACTGATTTCAGATTTGCCAGTGCCCACTATTGTATGAGCTGATTCCTTAAAATAAATCCTTTCTCTCTCCCCCAACCCCCATAAACAGACATATAGATGATACATGCATGTATATGCATATATATGTAAATATACATACATTTATAATATTTGTATATTCATATGTGCAGGCACACCATATATATACATCTGGGAAAGTGAGTTTTTGAATCACTATTTGGAAAAATGCAAAATATATGGCCTTGGGTGTACCCCCAGGCTGGTAAGGCAGTCTATTTTGTTTACATACATATACACAGTTCATAAACATAGATTTATATTGTTCTATCAGTATAATGCTCAAACCCTCACATGAAGTTAAAATGATTTATTTAGAGTTGCATATTTTGCCAATATAAGAGTCACTCCTCTTTTGAAACATCCCTCATTGCTTCCTTTTAAAGTACATTTTCTGTAAATTATCTTTCTAACATTATACTCTACTCGAAACGAAACTACAAGAAAGGGGAATCCCAGGCAGGCTCTTTTTGTACCATAAATTCAAATAACCCCAGAGCTTTGGCAGAATTCCTAAACTCTTTTAGGTTTCAGAGACAGATAGGCAGAGACTGAACAAATTCTGGGGCAGAAGAGACCTAGTACAGAAACTGAGAACACTAAGACCAAAAGAGTAAAGACAGAGGGCTATTCACCTGAAGAAACAGAAAAGCCAAAGTTCAAACCTAAACAGACCTTAACTCAAATTTGTTAATTCATTATTTACTCATTGATTCAGAATTTATTAATTAGTTTCTATGAACAAGACTATCTGCTTAGGTATTTTGGAGTGGTTGGGGGAAGGATAGTACATGGGCTATGCCCTCAAGGGCTGTAAAGTCTGCATTTGGGTCCAAGTTTATACATGAAGAAACCGAGTATAAGAAAGATGAAGACATTTGGTCTTCCTAGAATGTATCCTTTAAAGTAAGACAAGTGTAAAAATAACTGTAATACAAGATAGAAACTATGAGGTCTCATTGGGGCAAAAGGGAGGCAGTTGATGAGTCTATAGAGGAACAATAGTAAAGTGAACTGGGATCACAAGATGTAATGATGCCTTGCAAAAAAGGTGAGTATCCAGAATTCAGAGCGAGGTTAAGATTTTTAGAGGCCCTAATCACCAAAGAGATTTATGGTAGTACCTATCTTCCTTCATCACTGCCACATGTAATTCTAAACAAAATAGAACTTAAATACTTTTCTTTCTTTTTTTTGAGATGAGTCTCATACTGTCACCTGGGCCAGAGTGCAGTGGTGAGATCTCGGCTCACTGCAACCTTTGCCTCCTGGGTTCAAGCTATTCTCCTGTCTCAGCCTCCCAAGTCGCTAGGATTACAGGTGCCCACCACCATGCCCAGCAAATTTTTTGTATTTTTTATAGAGACAGGGTTTCACTATGTTGGCCAGGCTGGTCTCAAACTCCTGACCTCGTGATCCCCACAACTTGGCCTCCCAAAGTGCTGGGACGTCAGGCGTGAGCCAACGAATAATTTTTAAGTTAAAGAAATCCAGCCATGTTCAGATTTCTTCTCCATGGCCATCACTTTACTGCTTTTCTTGCAATAATACATTCCTGCAAAAAAAAATTGGGAGAGTGCTCCTATTTTGCTGTTCGCTAAATTCATTCTTAGTCTGTCAATACCAGGATGCACAAAGTTTTATTGCTGCAGAGTCATGCCCATTTATTTATGTATCATCTATGACTGTTTTTCCACTATAATTGTTGAGTTGAGTAGCTGCAATAGAAACTGATTACCTGCAAAGCCTAAAGTATTTACCACCTACCACCTGGACACGCACAGAAAAAGTCTGCCAACTTTTTTGATTCATAGAGTAATTCAACACATGTAGAAATGCAAAAAAGGTATGCAAGTAGCATTTGTTTAGCTGGGAAAATAGGCTAGCAACCTCATAAGAAGCCTCACAGGATGATAATTAGGTAGTTAGGTAGGATAGAACCTTTATGGACAGAACTTCCCAATTCAGTCTACTACTGGGAGTACATCACCCGAGGCTGGACTGCAAATTGATTAAATATCATGACATTAATGTGTATGCAACGTACATCACATTTATCAGACCATTGTGACCACATGACTATCCCATCCTCACTTCACCCCAATAAAGGCAATCATAATCAAACTAACAACCAGAAGATTTCTTGATCACTACAGATTCAGAGGGAAGAGCTGAACTGAATTGCAATGGAGCCACAGTCGCAGAGCCCACGGGTTCTTCCACAGTGTGTGGATAGGCATTGCTAGGGTCTGCCTTTGTAATTTTCCTTTTGCTATGTTGCCATCCTCCCTTCCCATGAACACAATCTTTCTTTGGACATCTAAGTCTATTTAATAAGGCAGCAGTCAAGTTTTGCAAGCCTAGTCTCCAGTCCATTCAGTCTCTTTAGGCTAAGATTTGCTCGCATCCACTGCTTTTCTTTCTTAATTTTCGAGAGTACCTCAATGTAGACTTCAAGTTCAACTCAGAGGGATTGATGGCTTTTTTTTTCTTCATTCACACAAGTTTAGAGGCAATTCAGCCATTCTCATTGTCATGCACCTCACTATGTGAGTAATTACTTCCTCAGGAACTCATTTGATGCCACGAGCATGTGTTCACCTATTCAAGAATGTAGACAAAGAGCTCATTTAAAGGCCCTAAAACCTTATCAAATCCTGATTTATACAGGTAACCACATCAATAAACACATCAAAATCCTGCTGGGTAAGTGACAGTCACTAAATAAAACTGAATGTGTCTTTCCTGACTCTGATTCCAAAGTTACAGTTCTCTCTCTCTCCATTCTCTTTCAGGCTGCAGCACCTCTGCACTGGTGGAAAAGCTCCCAGTCCCACTGACCACACTATTCTACTCTGTAAGGCATATGACACTAGGGCTATTCAAAGTTTCTAGTCATTTCATTGTCCATGTGGTCAATAACTTAGGATAACACTTAATTATCATTTATCAGTTGCCTACTTCTTTTCATTATGTTGACATGGAGCAGTCTAGACTAATGGTTGCTCATTGAAGAAGTGTTTGCAAGGAAAGGGGAACCTTTTTAACCCTTTGGAAGACAGAGGAAAAAAAGAGAAGTAACATTTTTAAAGTCAGTCACTGCGTTAGATAATTTCCATGTAAAGTATTTATTTCCAAGCTCAAATCACATACCCATTTCGTAGAATAAATTTGAGGGTCAGATAAATTAAGTAATTCACCCAAATTCTCACAGCTAATAAGTGGTAAATCCATGAAAACAAACCAATGTTTTGCTCCAAGGTCTAATCTCATTCCATCAATGTGTTGCCTTTTTCCAACATCAATTAGTTGGTAGAATTGGTAGCTCTTGAAACCACCAATGAATTGTTATGAAAAGCATCTGGTTTAGAACTTATTCTTGGTTTTAGACTTCATAAACTTATCATCACACCCACAGCTCTGTCAATTACTTTCTAGAATAAGGTGAAGATCAACAACATAAATAAATTGATATTTGCATTATCTTCCCACAATATGAACTTCCTAATAGTCACGAAGGAACATCAGCTATCATCAATAGTCATTTAAATAGCTCAGCAGATATTTATCTAGTACCTACTATGGGCCAGCCATTTGTACAGAGCTTTACAACACATTCTTGCCACAGATAGACCTAATGGCTGAACAAACAAACAAACCAGACAAAGAACAAGGAGCCCCATACAGGCTGGAACAAACTAGAGTTTTGAAGATATTGAAAAGAAACATGTTTTAAAATCACTGAGATCTTTCAAATTTATAGAAACAGCAGCAAGGCACCAGGGTATGATTAAAACTTTGTTAACTATACAGTTAATCTGCCCTCTGCTCAGAGCAGCTAACACCAAACCTGCCCAACCAAGAGATCCTGTTTAGTAGTGAATGCTCATGCTTACTAAATCACAGTCACCCATTTCCAGTCAGAGTCGTCAAGCAGACCCTGGTAGTGACATCAGCACTTGATGATATCTCAGCTGCCCTTCTTGGAAGCTTTCTGTCTTCTGACACGTTTCAGGGGTGTGGTAGCTAGTACCACCTACAACATACCAGAATATTAAACAAATTAGATATGAAAGTAGGTGGGAGGCATGCACTGACTAGGAAGAAACTAGAAAGTCATTTGCTCTTCGAACCTCAGTACATTCTTCTATAAAATGGAGTGGTATCCTTGTCTCGCAAGGGCATTGAAACATAAATAAAATAATGTATATTCATTTATTAAAAAATAAACACCTACTATAAACCAAATATCATGCCAGGTGCTAGAGATACAAGAGTGAACAAAACAGACACTGCTTTTGTGCTCATAGGTTTTCATGTATAGACAGACATTAAACGAGTAGTCACAAAATGAGCTAAGTAATTAACATTTATCAAACAATATAAAGAATTTACTGCAAAGTTCAGAATGCTATAGGAGTATATAATAACTCTCTGTATAATAGACTGAATAACAGCCACCCCCAAAATGTCCATGTCCTAATCCCCAGAACCTGTGAATGTGTTACCTTACGTGGCAAAAGGGACTTTGCAGAGGTGATCAGGTTAAGGGTCTGGAGACGGGAAGATTAGCATGGATATCTAGGTGAACTCAATATAATCACAAGAGTCCTTAAAAGTGGAAGAGAAAGGCTAGGTGCAGTGGCTCACACCTATAATCCCAGCACTTTGGGAGGCCGAGCCGGGCAGACCATGAGGTCAGGAGTCCGAGACCAGCCTGACCAACATGGTGAAACCCCATCTCTACTAAAAATGCAAAAAAAAATAGCTGGGTGTGGTGGTGCACACCTATGATCCCAGCTACTTGGGAGGCTGAGGCAGGGGAATTGCTTGAACCAGGGAGGTGGAGGTTGCAGTGAGTCAATATCCTGCCACTGCACTCCAGCCTGTGTGACAGCGTGAGTTTCCTTCTCAAAAAAAAAAAAAAAAGTGGAAGAGAAAGGCAGAAGATTTGACCACAGGAGGAAGAGGTTGGAGGGATGACATGAGGAGAACTCAACCTGCCATTGCTGATTTTGAAGATAGGGGTAGAGGGCTACAAGCCAAGAAATGCAGGTGGCCTCTAGAAACTGAAAAAGGAAAGAAAATGCTTCACTAGAGCCTCCAGAAAGGAAAGCAGACTGCAGACACTTTGATTTTAGCCCAGTGAAACCCCCATCAGATTTCAGAGATACAGAACTGTAAGATAATAAATTTCTGTCTGTTATTTTAAGGTACTAAGTTTCCGATAATTTATTAATAATATAGCAGCCATAGAAAACTTACAGAGTACTAAACTTAGTGGGGCAGTAAGAGGAGAGGGACAGAAAAAGCCTCTGAGGAATCTGACTGAAACTTTACAGGTGAATTGGAGTTAGTCAGACAGAGTGCAGTGCCCATGAATTCCCATCCCTACCTCCTCACTTGATACCCCACAGCCCGGCATCAAGGGCCATGGCTTCCTCACCAATGGTTGCTGTAGGTTTTCCTGAAATAATTGGTCCAGGAGGTCATATTCCTGACAGGGTCCATGGGGCCAGGTAGTTATGAGACTGAGACCTCTTGCCACCACATTCCTGCAGCATATGCTTTCATTCTTTCAACAAGTATTTATTGAGCACTTACTGTGTGCCAATAGCTGTTCTAGATGTTGGGAGTATAGCGGTGAACAAAAGAAAAAGTTAATGTTTCTGTTGGTGAAATATAAGTGGAGTTCATCTTTATGCAAAGATTAGTTCTATTTGATCATAATTTTTTTTTTAAAGCAGAACCACACATGGAAAAATTGGTGTAATCTTAGAACATGCTATAGTTTGGAAAGTGCCAAGATGAAAGAAATTTACTCCAGTAGAGACCCCATGAAAAAAAAATGCAAGCCCTGTTAATTTAGTCTAGACAGCCAGAAGAATCAATTGACTTTGCTGTTTTCCATTATTTTTCCTGAATGTTTGAGCAATGTGAACGATGACTCTGGCTCTTGGAAGTGCCAACGCTTAACACAGGATCGGCCTCTGGATTTACAATTGGAGTAGGCTCCTTCTGAAATCCTAGAGGTAAGACTTAAGAATAGGTTTTATATTAAAAGTATGAAACTCACAGATAGTTGAGGAGATAACAGAAACAAATGGCACCAAAGAGCTTGGCATAAACACTATTAAGGTTCTGTGCAAACACTTAAAATAATTTTTTAATTCAATTATTTTGTAGCCAAAAAAAAAAAAATCATTCAATACCTAACAATTCTGAAGAGCAAGGTTGTTTTGATTTTTATTAACTTGTTTTGTGTTTAAGTCATTAATATAACACTGGTCTAGCAACAGTTGCATGTCCTACAAAATGGACCCTCCAAATGCCTACACAAAATTGAAGAGAGTATCCCACCCTAGTCCAGAAAACCGAGGAAATTGACTGAGATCTTGGTGAAGCATGTTCTCATCAGACAGTTTAAATCATATTACAATCATGCATAATGAAAGAAAATTCTGAAGTAGCTTCAACTGCCTATTGGTTTGAGAAGGTGACCTACCAGTCCCTGGATACTTGGGTGGAAGACATTAATCAAGCATTCCTTTGTCAGTGTTCGTTAAATATAGTTAAATGATCCTATCTGCCTGGGCTGTTTAGACCTGTCAGAAGTAATCTGCCCCTTCCTGAGGATTGCCAAACAGGTTTTCATCCCAAGTGACTCAGTCATTTATTCCTGTTTAAATACAAATCATACTTATCTCTGTAAGTCCTAGCTCACTCTTAAAAACGCCACATGTGCTAAAGTGGCTAGAATTGTTACAGATTCTTCCCATTTTTTCTGAATACGACAAAGATTGTGGCTAAACTTTTCTCCAGGGAGTGGGGAAAAGTAAAACGTAAGTTGAGGGCAAACCACAGAGGCAGTAAATGGGGATTCTCAAGCATGACTTGGAAGGATGAACTTGAATGATTTTATCCTCGTTGACCCAGAACCTAGATCAGGAAAACAGGTGCTATTCAAGCAATGCACAAATAACAGGTAAAAATGCATAGTTAGGAAATTTCTGTTTGTAACACATGGGGATGATTTACAATACGGAAGAAAAAAATGACATTCTTCTTCACTGGGACAAGTACTCTTAACACTGGAACAACGAACGGAGAGCTGTTCCCTTCATTCTTACAGGGGTACTCTTTTGTTTTGTTAAAGCCACCAAAGTGGTTTATATTTCCTCCTCTTTGGAGCCAGGATATTTGCACAACGTGACTACAGCAAGAGACATCATGGTTCAAGAAGCAGGAATTGACAATTCTCTACCCAGAACTGGCTTCTGGATATGAGAGCCTTAGCAAAGTTCATATCCTTTCACCTCATAATTCCTATTCTAGGAATCTCTTCTAATGGACTGTTGGGCAATACATACAAAAATTTATGTGCAAAAATGTTCATCTCAGTTTTATATGTAATTGAAAGAAAAACAAAATGTAAACTAAAAGGAGATACCTACATAGTTAACCAAAAGATGTTGGTTTAATTATGGAGCATCAAAGAAGAGAATATTCTGTAGACATCAAAAAATGTTTATAAGAAGTTTTAAAAACAGAAATCAAATTTGTTTTTACCCATTCACACTTTTCTGTGTTTCTTTACAAGTTTTCTGTAAAGATCATGATTTGTGCTGGTATAACAGGAGACAAAAAACAGGAACATAACTGTGAGAGTTCTGATGTATAACACAATAGACATTTCTGAACAAGGCTGCTCTTTAAAGCAGCCCACTGCAACCTCCACTTCCCAGTTTCCTCCCAGTGATCCTCCAGCCTCAGCCTCCCAAGTAGCTGGGATTACAAGAAAGCACCACCAGACCCAGCTAATCTTTGTATCTTAGGTAGAGATGGTTTCACCATGTTGACCAGGCTGGTCTTGAACTCCTGACCTCAAGTGATCCACCCACCTCGGCCTCCCAAAGTACTGGAATTACAGGCGTGAGCCACTGCATCCGGCCTAGCCAACCAATTCTTAATTGCTCAATCATCTTTTATATGTGGGCATATTTAAGAGCCACCAACTGGTATTGCCTCTCTCATTCTTCTACCTGTTTTTTGTTGGAAAAGGCTGATTGATAATTTGTCTCTTGGGGAAAAAAAACAGTTGAAGGGTATGATCTTCCATAATTATGTTGTTAAGCAAGTCCTTTACTTCATATGATACAATTGAAGAGGTCTTTTTATTAGTTTGTACTTAAATAAAAGGAAAATTTGCATTTATATACCCACAAGAGTGGACTGAACTGAGAATCTTCAGATAAATACACTTTCTCTTTACTATAGTGGTTTTCATGCCTTTCTTAGTAGATTATAAACTTATCTTTGAATTGCTCATATTGTCTAGAACAAGATTTTGCATCGTTATGTTTCAACAAGTCCTGATAAACCAATAAATGAAGCCCCTATGTCATTGGGTTTCCATATTTTGGGTTTCCATATTTAAAAGGCATTGTCGAAATTTTATGCCCAATTCTCAATATTGTATATAAGTCAAAGAGGAATTCATCTGATTGAAGTGGAGGTGGGGGAGGACAGAAACTGAGGGTGGCCATACGACTTACCATGCAAGCTAGGATACTCTTGGGAGGCAATATAAACAATTGCTTTAGGGCAACATATTTACAAATTATTCTTTTGTGCTCTAGGAAGATCACAAGTTCAAA
This sequence comes from Cacajao melanocephalus, assembly GCA_963573385.1. Taxonomy (NCBI): domain Eukaryota; kingdom Metazoa; phylum Chordata; class Mammalia; order Primates; family Pitheciidae; genus Cacajao; species Cacajao melanocephalus. Next base: position 23,355 of record CAUYLG010017834.1, on the reverse strand, counting down.
TTGCCCAGAAGTAGTAAAGGAAAAAATTAACAATTGGCTACATAAAATGAAAATCCCAGTCAGGGGCGGAGGATGGGCAGAGATACCATAACTGAAGTGCAGAACCAAACAAGAAATAGAACAAAAGTTATACTTGCAACACAAAGATAGAAAGCTAATTTGGTAAATTTAGAAAGTGCTTGAACAAAACAATGAAGAAGAAAAGGAATCTTTCCAAAATTAGCAAAGGATAGCTGCCTAGGCAGCTTATAGGGGAGGAAAATACAAATGGCAATGGTTAATAAAAACACAAAAAGATGTGCAATTTCACTCATAATTAAAGAAATGTCAATCAAAGCAAGAAACCATTTTTCACCTAAATAGATGGGCAAATGTTAAATTGTGAAGATATCTGATATTAGCCTGCAGAAAACCAGACATTCTTAACACGGATGATAAGAATATCCACAAGTTCACATTTTTTAGATGGCCATTATGCGACAGCTATTAGAATAAAAACATATTGTCTTTGACCTCACATTAACACAGCTAGAAATTGACCTGATAGATACACGTGTAAAAAAAATATATGTATATAAGAAACATGAACCGTAGTTTTTCATAGCAAAAAGAAACATGGAAACCCTAAATGTCTACTAATTGGGGAAGGATTAAATATACCGTAGAATAGAATGTCCATATGGTAAAATGCTGTGCAGCCAATAAAATAAAAACTGAGAAAGTTTTATATGTCCTGGCATGGAAAAATCTCAGACATCAGTAAGACAAAAAAATAAAAGATGGGTCAGAACATTGTGTTTTTATATTGTATATCATTAAGAAAGTACTAACAGGTATTATGTAGGGGTTTTTAAGATCACACCAGAGAGCATTATCAGTGGTTGTCTTTGTTAGAGGGATCGGGTGAATGAGTGGGGGAACCGAGTGTAGGGGAGACTTTTAATCTCTGTTTTCCACCTTTTTGCCTTGTTTGAATTTTCTAAATATGTTCACGTGCTCCTATCATAAATTTTTAAAATGTCAACAAAGGTTATCTGTGCAGTGGGATTACTGTAATAAATATTATAAAAGGTGGAGAAAGCTATGTGTGGAGAAAAAATGTTAACACAAGTCAAGAGAAATTCCATACTTTCAAAACCATACTGCCTCCATTAACCATGAAAGAGTTTGCAACATAAACCCTTCCTTTACAAAATATTTAGCACTTGAACCATCCATTGGCCCAAAGGTTGTCACAATACTAAAGTTACAAAGATGCCGTTTGTTTCCATTTACTGACAGAATAACAGAAATATGTGTAAGGGGTTGTGGGAGCAGAGAGCATTCCATGATGGATGTCAACATATTCAAAGAAGAACCCAGAATATCCATTCCACCTCCATCTTTAGACCTGGCCCTCCGTAAACTGGAGAGACCACTCTTTCTATGAAGCCTTTCCTAGTATTATTCCTTTAAAGCATAAAAATCACAGTTATGCATAAGACCAAATTATTTGATCTATAGTACCTTTCTGAAAAGATGGCTGGGGGAGGTTGAAGTTAGAACTGGCAAATACAGGCCTTCTCCAGTGACACAGTGAAGATCTTCTAGAAACCTACTGAAAGGATAGATCTCTCACAGAAGCCAGCCAGTGTAAACCACCAGCAGAACTAAGGATATTCTGTTCTCAATTAGGTCAAGTATCAAATGTGGGAGTGAGGGGAGGTCTCTTCAGTGAGAGAAGGGCATGTCCTCCTCTCTAGCCCCAACCCTTCATACTGGTTGGGGCTACAGAGGAGGAGATGCCCCAAGTACTTAAAGGGGAGAACTAAAGGGACTACTCCTTTTTAGAAGTCCAGCTCTCCTTCATCTACCCCAGGAGATATACGACTTTTGACATTCCTTAATTTTTTTCAACCTGTTTTGCTTCAGCAAAATACTTGTATTTCTGATATTTTTCTACAAGTCTTATTCCCAATTCAATATTTTTTAACAAACAGCAGTTCCTCAGCAGTCCAGCAATGAGGCTTTGTTATTCCATGAAATGAATGTTAACAATCATAGTGTCTGGGCATCTACTATTGCCCAGCACTGTGACAAGTGCTTTACATAAAACCACCCTGCAGAATAGGTACTATTACACCTATTTAACTGGTACAAAAACTGAGGCTCAGGAGGGCTGAACCATTTGCACAGATGATACATCTAGTAAGCAGCTGGGTGTCTAGTTAAATGCCTTATGGATGTGACAGAATGTCTCTAAAATTAAACTGAATAAAGATGAATTTTCCATAAGAGTCTGGCTTCCCTTGTCATAAACAAAAGACTGGACATCACACAACCAAGCAAATTTGAAAATCTAAGAAAAGAGATGTTTCAGGTTCATTCAGCACATAGGACGTTTTGCATTGATCTAACTGTTCTACATCTGTGCTGCCCAGTAAAATGACCATTAGTCACATGTGGCTAGTCAGCACTTATATATGACTAGTATGTTTTAGAAATTGAATTTTTAATTTAATTTCAACTTAACTTTAAATGAACAAATGGCTATTGTTCATATTAGACAATACAGTTTTAGCCAAAGTCATTTAAGCAGCATTTATTTTTGGTAAAATGGAATCAAAAAAAGAGGAAGTAGAGGGAGAAGTAATCATATAAAATCACAAACTATTTAGAGCTGGAAAAAACCTTTATGAGACCATCTCATCCAACCCACTCATTTACACAGATGAGTAAACTGAGACCCAGCAAGATTATGCAATTTGCTAAGGTCACACAAGTTAGTAAAGAGCCAGTTATAAATCTTGCCTTTTAATGAATTTTAAGCTATACTGTTAAATTTCTAGCCATGGTGTTAATTGCATAGGACTGAGTTAAACTAAAAAAAAACAATGATGAAAGGATTTTCTCTTTACTCCTTTTGAAGTTTGTATGAAGTAAGGAACAAATGATAAACAGAATCTTGGGAAGAATGGCTCTCCTTGCCTCTTGCCAAATCTCTATCAGTAAAAAATAATTTAAGGTAAAATTCTTACAAGGCAGGGAGGCATAAGTAAGTATAAAACTAACCTGCTGCCTAATTCCATGGCCTTCTGTAAGGGAAACACCAAGCACTTTGGAATTGCATTTTGATGCCCCAATTCTGTTACAAAAAATCGGACTTCAAATTATAATATTCCCTAAACCATGCCCTCCTTCCCACCCTCTACTCACAAATGGGTAGAGTCCTGCATATCTTTCTCACTGATAAGCTCTTGTATTTAATTAGGTTAATAGGTTACAGATAGGTTAATTGGGTTAAATCCTGGGCAGAGCAAAAGTGCTTTCTAATTGCTGCTGCCATTCCATTACCTGGAGCTGAGACGGATCTTTAGCATATACTAGTCAATATTCCACTCACAGGAGGCCTATTTAAGCACAGTACATGGTGGAGACTTACAGGACAGTATCACTCCCCTAAACTCCTTGGCAAAGGCATTTTGAAAAGAGTGCTTTCTGCTTAATAAATTATTTCTTCCAGGTTTCCAGTGAAACAAGTCATTATTTATTTATTTTTTTTTTTTTTGACAAATGAAAGGGGGAAAATGCCTTTTCAAATCCAGGGCACTTGAAAGTTTCATTTTCCTGTTTTAATTTGCTTCAGTGTTTCAAGGGAATAATAATAGTTTTTTAATGCCAAAGGTGGCTTTCATCATTCAAAGCCCTCTAATTTCCTCCCTTATTGCAAGTAATGTGTTAATAGTTCCAAAATGAAATATTACCTAAAACACAACTTGGTAATTTTCCTCACAGTTCAAAGTTATTTGAAAAAGAAGCATCACCTTTTACAAATATTTACTTTGCAACAATGGAAAACGCCGCAAATTATCTGCAATAGCTTCTATTCTCTTCTTTTTCGTGCTGTCTTTGAATCTTTTGTTGGGAAGAAAGAAATAAATGGGAAAAAGGAAAAGACAATCTCTCCCTTCCCTTTTATATTCTAATACCAGGCTCCACCTAGGACCTAAATTCTACCTTTACAATTAAATTATATATATATATATATATATATATATATATATATACACACACACACACAATTATATATATATATATATATATATATATATATATATGAGAGAGAGAGAAACGCTTGGTATTCATGGTCTCATTATAGAATATGCACACCAAAGAAAAGATGTACATAGAGGCCATAGAGAATTTAAAAGATTTATTTATGATGTATTACTGTAATTTTTAATTTAGACATGCAAATTTTTTAATTTGCACCGACTGCTTTGCCTTAATGGTTTTGATTAATACTTGGAGGTAGTGTTTGTGAAAGAGATTTATACTGTGATTCATCTGCAAAATAATCAAATCATTACCAGCTAATGACAAAGCTGTGAAAAATGATATAGATATTGTGTAACTTCCAGCTATGGCTGAGCACGTGGAGGTACCCAATCCTTCCAGCAAATGTGGACTTGTGTTAATAACTGCTGGGAAGTTCGCTCTAGGTCCACTCTAATTTGGCAACAAAAACCATTGATCTTAATAAAGCTGTCTGATAAAAGGAGCAGTGATTAACATCCCAAACCCTCCATTCTGCTACTCATGCCAAGGTCCCTTTTTATTTTTTTCCAGGAATGAAATTCCACTGCACTTCCTGCTTATCGCTTCATCTCACCTCAGCCTTTTCTAACTCTCCAGATAAGGCTGCAGACAGCCCGAGGAGGGGGTGGGGGGAAGGGAGTACCAGCGGGAGCTCACACTGGTGGCTGCAGGTGGCAGTTGCTGGGAAAGAAAAGCACAGCACAGTGAACTTCCAGAGTCTGAACCCTTTCCAGAGCGAACACCCATTCCTTCCAGAACTCAGAGGCATCTCTTCCTCTGGTAGGTCTTGAAAGACTGAGTGACTCTTGCTAATCCTGACAGCATTATCAAAGGTGTGGAGGAAGCTCCAGAGCATGCTTGAAGTCAGCAGAACCACTCTCAAATGGTATCAGGAAACAGAAGAGGGCAGGAAGCAGAAATCCACAGATAATCCCCAAATTTCATGACAGCCACTCCTTGTGACAGGCTGCTCCACCATGTCTCTTACCCAAGTGACTAACAAGCAAATGGGCAGATTGGGATTTTAACTCCTTTCTGCCTTCCTCTGCACCACTACCACCAAATGATAAAAATTAGCATTTCTTGAGGTACTTTTTTAAAATGACAATTTAAAATTGTATATGTTTTTCATGTACAACATGTTATTTTTAAATATGTATATATTGTGGAATGCCTAAATCAAGTTAATTATCTTGAGGTCTTACTATGTGCCAGACATTAGAGCACTTCATACCTACTTTTCCATTAATCCTCACCACAAAGCTATGAAGTAGGCATCATTACTGTCATTCCCATTTTACAGTTAAATAGTGTTCTCAATGTTCATTTTAAAAATTGCAATATGATGGAGGCAAGACTGATTTCTGGCACATTCTAGCATCACACACCCTGCCCCTTAAACCATGTCATTATCTGTCTGAAGTTCTTAGTAAAGAATAAAAATACCCAAGACGATAGTGTTCAGAAGAAAGACAGAACCAGGTAGAAGAAGTGGTTTAAAAAAGGGGGGCCAGGGGCATGCATCAGCCATAGTTAATACTGAAGCAATCATATTTTAACTTATTATCAAGAAATCTTGCTCCTTTTTTACTTCAGTCTTCACAAAGGAAAACCCCAGTAAGTTGATAATCATTAATATTTCATTGAATACCAATCCATATTTTCCACAATTGTGACATGGACATCCCACTTCATCAGGAAGACATTTTACAAAATTAGAAAAAGCAAGACACCATTCTGGAAAGCACAAGTAGAGGCTACTTATCATCATAATTTATTATGTGCTGGGTGCCAACTGGGTTCTTACTGCAGAGAAAAAGTTATAAAAGCCTCACGCAGAGGCAAATGGTCCCTGTTCATTAGGTTCACAATTCAATTCTGATTTCATGACTACAACGGGCCCTGCGTCTTTAATTACTGGTAACTGTGACTGCCCTGGAACCACAAAAGGAAGATCAAAACTTTCTATCACTTTCTAGACATGAAGATAAATGAGAAGGGAAGCAATAAGTATAATTAATTTTAACCAGAGCTGGAAGAGGAAAACTTTCAGCTGTGAAAACCAAACATGATGTTTTATCAGGAGAGCCACCCTCCTAGCAGAGCTCATACTCTGATTTCCAGATATGAAATAGGCTGCCATTTCAAAAAGAACCAAGAGAGGAAAACCAATGTCACATGGCCTCCATGGCATCAGTTCAGCTCCAAGTGTCAGAAATAAGCATGTGATTTAACTGTACATGTGGCCCAGGAAAAGCAGGAGGAGTAAAGCTAGTAAGTTCAAAGCAAAATTAAAATTGAAGCCATTCAGAGTAAGCCCACATCATAAGCCTTTGGACAGATGAGCATCTTGCGTGATTCAAGCAAATGATGTAGTGTAAGTAATGAGACCAGAGTGATGAAGGAAGGGGAAATACACTCTCAGAGGTAAACTTGCAGTCAAGTCAATGGGACTTAGCTGAATAATTCCCCCTAATGCTTAGACAAATAACACTGCTAAATTCTTGGGAATCAGACCATGTCTCCACCCCTCAGCTTCCAAGAGCTTCTAAAAACTGGACTGACCTAGCTGTAGGAAAAATTAAGTCCAAAATATATTCTTCATGATTATTTCAGGAAAGGGAGCTACTCCCTGTCAATAATGTGAGAAAAGGGGCTGAACTTGACTCTATTTTCCAAATCTGGAAGACAATCTCAGATGTTTTTAAGGAAGGCCAGAGATCTTTATTATGAAAAGGTTTTACTGGGTTTGCTTCTGCCACCAACTGATAGCAAATACTCTGAAATCCAATCCCTATCCTAGTTCCTCAGCCATCCTCCTCCAATATCACCAGCAGTTAGAGCCTTTGCCATTGCCAGGAATTTCAGCTGTCTTTTATGGAATGTTTTCTACTTCTAACAACTCTTATGCAAGATTCGGCAAATCCTCTACTTTATCTAAAGATGTGCTGTCCAGCAGGATTTTTTGTGATGATGGAAATGTTCTATATTAGCACTGACCTATATGATAGCCACCTGCCATATGGGGCTAGTGTTATGGGATAAATAATGTTTCAAGTTTATTTAATTTTTAATGAATTTAAATTTAAATTGCCACATGTGGCTACTGACTGCTATACTGTGCGGTACAGTTCTAAAGAGAACAATAATATTTTTTACCAAAGACGTAATAGCATAAATGGGAGAAGTTTACATTGCACATCCCACAGAACTCTCTTCCCCAAGCTCCCTTGCAGCTAGTTGTGGCCATATGACACAATTCTGGCCAATAAAAAGAGGGCCGAGGATTACTGAGAAAGTTTATTTCTTACGTGGAATCCAATTACCTATTTGTCCCTTTTGCTTTTCTTCTGTATGGGTGTATGAGTGTGTACATGATAACCTACACATGTAGCAGCCACCTTGAATGTGAATGCCATACATCAAGATTGGCAGGGCAGAAAGTTGGAAAAAGGGCTAGCACATCTTGAGCCACTGCACTAATCCTGGACTGCCAACCTTTGAATTTCTGTGCCATGGGACAAATAAAGCTCTTACTCATTTAAACTACTCTTTGCCTGTTTTTCTGTACTTGTAGAAAAATGTACAAATCCTACTGGATATAACTAGGTCCCAGTAAAAAGGTTTGCCACATAATGCCTTGATGTCTACAGAACTGGTATAAAGTCAAACTGTAATAGCTGTCTTACCCACTGCAGCTACTCATCATCCTCACTGCTCTCTTTAAGGCCAGCGCAGGGCAGTACTGTGAAGTAATGGAGCAGATTTTACCAAATTGTCCACCCCTAATTTGGCTTCCCTCCCTTGTGTTCTCTTTCTCTTCTTAACTAATTCTTCATATTTTTCCTCTCTCCCTTCAGCAGTAATTTTGCTATTATTCATTACTCTTGTGATACCTCCCTAAAATTGGGGAATGGAGGGAGGACAAGATAAGCTTGATCAGAGACTAAATGCATTTTAGTCACAGGAGGGAAGGAAGAAAAGGGTATTTGGATATTAGGAAGGTGCTCCTTTCCATTAAAATTACTTTCACTGATTCTAGTAATGTGATATATCACATTTATTAATCTGTGTTTGTTGAACCATCTTTGCATCCCTGGGATGAATCTCACTTGATCATGGTGAATGATCTATTTAATTGCTGTCGAATTCAGTTTGCTAGATTTTTGTTGAGAATGTTTGCAATTATGTCCATCAGAAATATTACCCTGTAGCTTTACTTTTTGGTTATATTCTTGCCTGATTTTGATGTTCACTTCCGGGTATCTATCCAAAGGAAATGAAATCAGTATGTTGAAGAGACATCTGTGTTCCAGTGTTTATTGCAGCAATATTCACAATAGCCAAGATGTGAAACCAACCTAAGTGTCCCTCAGTGGACGAATACTGAAAATATGGATAAAAATAGATAAAGAAAATATATAGACAATGGAATACTATTCAGCCATAAAAATATGAAATCCTGCCATTTGCAGCAACACAGAAGAATATGGAAGGCATTATGTTAAGTGAAATAAACCGGGCACAGAAAGACAAATACCACATGATCTCACTTACTTGTGAAATCGGAAAAAGTTGATCTTATAGAAGTACACAGTAAAATAGTTGTTATCAGAGGCTGGGAAGGGTAGAAGAAGGGTATAATGAGGAGAAATTGGTCAATGAGTACAAAATTACAGTTAGAGAGGAGGAGTAAGTCTTAGTGTTCTATAGCAAGTAGGGTGACTATAGTAAACAATATTATAGTGTACACTTCAAAATAACTTAGAAGAGAGGATTCTGAATGTTCTTGCCAAAAGAAAATCATAAATATTTGAGGTAATATGCTCAGTACCCTGATTTGATCATTACATAAGGTATGCATGTATTGAAACATCACACGGTATCCCATAAATTTGTACAACAATTTTTTCAAATAAAATTAAAAATATTTTTAAAGTATGTTTAGTAAGTAATTTTCCACCATGTGCCTAGGGAAAGGCTTCCCTGGTCTCAATTCTGAGATCTTGTTCACTTGTCTTTTTTTCTGACTGATGACTCTTAGTTGGGTACCTGGCATGTGCTAAGACTCTGCTTGGCCTTACATCTATATTATTTCTTTTAATCCCCAGAACAACTCCAAGAGTAAGATTTGCAGAAGAACTTGGGGACAGGGTAGAGTTTTGAGGGTTTTTAAGTCCACATACTGTGGATACACACACTGTGGATAGCCCTTCATCTAATTTCTTCAAAATTCTTCCTCTCATGTGTCTGCCAATTGCATCTACTATTTCCAATTTATAGATGAGGAAAGCAAGGTTCAGAGAGCAGAAATACTTTGTCCATAATAAATTAGAGTGCCAGGATTTGAACCTGGCATTTCTGACTGCAAGTCCAGGACTTTTCCACAGGAAGGAATAGGAGACTTGCAGTTTATTTTTTCATGTGAACCTTTCTAGTGGCAGCCACTGAAGGCAAGGGGTCAGCTTCCCTTCTTAGAGGAGATATGTTGGAGGAGAAGAGAATGGGAATGCTAGGATGAGGCCCCAAATGATTATAGAAGTCAGGAAGCCAGCTCTGTGCCCTGCCAGAAGGGTACTCAACCTCTGTGTCCTCCAGGATGTCAAAGGTGTTAATAAGCTTTCTAACCTCAAAGGGAAGTTGTGAGGATTAACCTTGTTTAAAAGCAGTTTGCAATCCAGTGATGAAAGATGTTTTTAGTGTGTTTTCTGACCCTTCTCATTCCTCCTCCCTGAATTATGACTCATGAAAAGTAATAGAGCAATAAGTAGGGGGCAGGGAACAATGCAGACAGGTAACTGACACTGAGCTAAAATCAGAATAGGACAGAATAAAAAGAGCAGCGTCCGTGGGTCTAAAATTCATAGACTATGACCAGGAACCACTAGAAGAATATGCTCAACTAATCCCCCTTTTCAATAATGGAACAAATATGCTCAACTAGCCCTAGACACTCAAAAGTGCAACAAGGGTATCTTTCACCCTTTATATCATCCCATCCCAAAGAATAAAATCCAGTGTCAACTTTTGAGAAGTGCTTCTTAGGGGCAAAGTTTAGTTAATGTCCTGACTTCTGTTTTTTCCAGTTCTCTGCCCATTGGTAGATCTTGCTCCATGGAAATGAAGAAATACAGGTCATTCAATTCTTGGCCATTTGGTCACTTGGGTTTGGTGTGTCCCCAAGGCTAAAACACTTTCTTTAAAAGCTTTCAGAAAGTTGAAGCCTTCTCTATATTTTTCCCTCCTTCTCTCTGTCTACCATGGCATCTGATTTTCCCTTTTTCTCTTTTTCTAATTTGAAAGGATGAGGATGGAAATATAAAGGCAAATTCTTTTCAGGGTCAACTCAGCAGGAAAGTATCCCAAACTCATGTCTAATGAAGGGATTCAGGAATAGAACTCCAGAGAGAGAGAGACCTTAGGAACAAAGTGGCCTTTGAGGGCTTTTCAAATCCACATAATGTATCTATGAATAGCCCTTCACCAAATTTGTTGAAAACTCAACCTCTTGTGTTTGTACCGATTGCATTTCTATCCCCAGTAGAAAATTGTTACCTTGCAGTCATAGGCTATGAAACAAGTATCTCCCCCCGCAGACACTAGGGAAATGTGAACAGTATGGAAGTAGAAAAAGGGTCTCTTTCCTTCTGCCCACAATGTGAAAACTGTCATCTCTAGGACCTAAAGTGGACAGTATTCATACTTACTGTGATCGTTCCATCTACGTGAGCAGGGTAAATACACAAATCATTCGACAGACATTTACCGAAGGCATTTTATGTGCTGGCACACATGAAATGCCGAATAAATACAAATTAAGAACAGAGGAGCAAAGAAAAAAATATTTTGTTTTAGGATCAAGGTACTCTTGACCAATTTGTGAGGAAAAGACAATTAACTCAGAGGCTAAATCTTTAAGAGAGCGAGAGAGAGATAAAGATGCCCAAAGTAGAGGCACTGTTCTTATTTGGGCAAAGAAGAGGCACCCCTGGCTTGACTAACGTATCCTGTGTCTCGTTCCAGTTTGTACACTGTCCTGAGACTGGCCAAGCGTGAGCTGGTGCTGCTGAAATTCTGCCTGCTCTGGGATTTCGCTAAACAGAGAGCCTATGTGCCACATCTGCCCAGATGTGACAACTTTTACTCATTCACACAGTGACATAGTACATGGTGTTGGCTTGTTTTCCTGACTAAAAAGAAAATCCTTGCTACAGGTTCACTCTTCATATACAGTCATGATCACGTATGGACCAGAAGAAAAGAAAATCGCTGCAATACAACTCTGAATTGGTGGATTAAACAAAATGCCATATCACTGATTTCTGAGCACTAAACAATCCACAGTTGTTGCTGGTGTCTATTTAACAAAACTGCCAAAAGACATTTAATTTTTTCATGTGAAACACACCCAGAAAATTGAGCAAATTTCATCAAAATGCTTAAGCACTAGAAATGATTCCAATCTAATAAAGCATTAAGGCCTTGCTTTGTCTGCACTGCCTATGTGGCAGACCTCCATAAATAACATGGTTGGAACCTGGTTTTTAATTCTTTTACATAAACTCACCAATTTAGGTTCTGCTGGAAAACCTTTTGGAAGGGTCTCTTTGTAAATAAAGCAAACAATTTCTTAAAATAAAACTGGCTGATAATATGGTTTCTTTGGGGTCTGAGCAGAATCTTTGCTGATCAAATGCTGAGGCAGGCCTGTACAATCAGCTGTTGTAACAGAATCTGTTGGTGTCTGCCGGCGCTCTGAGTGACAGCAGTGTGTAATCAAAGAGACATGCAGATACACATCAGACGGCAAGAACACAGAAATAAGCAGTGGGATGGGAATATTTTGGAACCTAAATGGACCTTGGCACAAAACACTTTGAAACTGCCATTTTGCAGAGTCTGATAATTTTGGTTTGTTGCGCTTGGAATCCAGAAAGGGAAGGGAAAGGAAGAGAGGTGGGGAAGGGCTAATTTTTATGGAGCACATCCTACACTCCAGGTGCAGAGGACTTTGCTTATTTCGTGGTATCTAATCCTCATACTCACAATATCATGTTGGTTGTTTTATCCCTATTTAAAGATAAGAAAACCAAACCTTAAGAAGTGAAAAACCCTGCCTAAGGCCACATTGCTAATACGTGAGGAAACCAGAATGCCAATCCTGGTCTGTTAGATTCCCAAGTCCAAGTTCTTCCACTTCCTTTATTTCCACATTGTGGTAGAAATCACAGGAAAAACACTTCCTTTATCCAGATTTTAGATTCTCTCTGCATCTGGTGCTTTCTAAGTATTCAAGTGGCGCTGTCCTTCAGCAAATGCCCTCCACCTCGTCTGCCCTATCATACAAGAAGGAGAATGAATCTTATTCAAAAAGTAGACTCCATTGAAAAGCTGGGCTAGGTTCAATTGGACAATGATCAAACAGCTTATTTTTCTAATCAACTTTTGTGGAGAGTAGGGCTAGAACACTAGGATATAACGTTCAAGAATGTGGCCAGTCCCCTGCCCTGGGCAGTTCTCTCAGCATCGTCTTCTCTACATTTACATAAGATCAGAGATTGAAACAAAATTCTAGCATGCACAACACCGGCAGGCCCTAAAAGTATAAATCAATCATGAAAGCCAGGTTCCACCTCTCTGAGCAAAGGAGAAGATTTACAAGAAAGCCAGTGATGTTCTCTGAGGGGAGTCAACTCACTTTATGTAAACCTGAAAGATCAGTTAGAGTTCCCAGAATTCAACCCCAGAGTGTGCCCCTGAAGTCATCAAGTGAGGGACTGTGAGAAACAGTGTAAATGGACTCAAAACAAAACAAGACTCACCTGATTACAAGTTTCATTATGAACCTCGGGTTTTTTAGAGCTGGTGACGTCACATTGCTTTGAAAGGTTGGAAAGGGTGGGGGCTGGTGTCCACGCTCAATGTTCACGTGAACTTGGCACATCTTACCAGCTTCGCCACTGACATCACACCAAACCTCATCCTCGTTCAAGGCCTCATTAGCCTTCTAAGCCACCCTTGTCCTTGTCCCCCTTAAGAGATGGTCACAATCAAGGGGGGACTTTGTTATTTTCAAAGGCAGCTTCCATTACCACCTGATAGCATAATCATCCTCAGTGAATGCTCTGGCTGTGAGCAGTAGAGAGGAAGCTCTAAAACCCATGCCAGCCTCCATCCTTGGCACACAATTTGTATTTGGGGTAATAAGAGTTTTGTTGCTCAGGGCACGGTCATGGATATGCAGAATTGGCCTCAACTGGGAGCTTGTAAAAAATGCAGAATCTCAAGCTCCATTTTAGATGAAGTGGATCAGAATCTGCATTTTTGTAAGATGGCCATGTGATTCACATGCATATTAAAGTTAGAAAAGTGCTGAGATAGACAGTGGTTCTCAAAGTGTGTCTCTAGGACCAGCATCAGCATCACCAGCAAGTGTGTTAAAAACACAGAATCTCAGGTCTACCCAATCAGAATTTCCTTTTTTTTTTTTTTGAGGCAGAGTCTTGCTCTGTTGCCCAGGCTGCAGTGCAGTGGCATGATTGTGGCTCCCTGCAACCTCTGCCTCTGGAGTTCAAGCAATTATCATGCCTCAGCCTCCCAAGTAGCTGGGACTACACCCACCACCTTGTAGTCATAGACTATGAAACAAATATCTGGCTAATTTTTTGTATTTAAGTAGAGAAGGTGTTTCGTCATATTGTCCATGCTGGTCTCAAACTCCCGAGCTCAGGCAATCCACCCACCTCAGCCTCCCAAAATGCTAGCATTATGGGTGTGAGCTACCACGCCTGGCCCAGAATTTTCATCTTAATGAATCCCTAGGTGTTCTGTACCCACATTAAAGTTGGAAATTCCTATTTTAGTTCCAGGCAGTCCCGCATTACAGTCTTGGCATCACCTCTTACTAGGGAAATAGTCTTAGGCAAAGCACATAACCTCTTGGAGTTTCAATTTCTTTAACAGTAAAATAAGGTTAATGGAACCTTCTCTCAAAAAATTCAAAAGAATTAAATTAGGTCGTGTAGGTAAAGCTCTTAGCACAAGGCTAATGCATGTTAACAGCTTCGTAAATAGTTGTTTTTAGCTTTTGCTGTTTGTTCCTTTTCCCTTTGTCTGTCATTCTCTACCCTAGAAATATTTCCATGAGGCCTTCTTGGGTCCCTTCCAGCTTCAACATAGTCTGATTTAACAATTAGTTCTTTTTTTTAAAACTGCTGAGTATCCACTAAACCAAATCCTGTAACTGTAATAGAAACAAAACTGGATTAAGAATTAGTTCCTCATCTATGTACAACTTTCTTTTCTTTCTGAGTTCAGTTTTCTCCAGCATAGAATGGAAGCAGCAGAAGGACAGAGACCACAGCATGCATGTGAAGCAGTTATCACACACAAAGCACTCAGATAATCATACAAGAGGGAAGAGAGCAGTCATTGCCCCTACCCTTGCTGATTTTCCTTATTTTACCATGAACTCGACAAACAAACATATTGGAGTAAGTATTGTGAATGAGGACTAGATGAGCCAGGCTAGAAGGATAGTAAAACTTAAATGGTGAAGGTAAAGTGAAGTGGGTGGAACAGGAGAGATAGCCTCTTGGAGGGAATGATATGTGAGCCAAGACTTAAAAAGGAAGAGTAAGAGAGAATGAGGGGGAGAGAGAACTCCAGGCATAAGCAACTAGAAGTGCAATGAGCCTGAGTCAGAAGGTACTTTGGAAAGTCAAAGAACCAAAGAGAATGTGGGTTTCACTTGAGCCATTCAGTAAGAGGCCTGCTTCCTAGAGAAGCTGGAAAGGTAGATGGAGCCAGATTTGGGCCCTTAGGAAAGCAGTTGTTTTATTACTTAGAGAGGAAAGGGCAGGACACTGCAGCAGCAGCTCATGAACATAGGTGGCTGAAACAAACCTCACTACTAACTGCTTTTGTGAATGAGCTCCTAGCACCAAGGAGGAGTTCAATAATATTTGTGAATAAGCACAAATGAATAAATGGGTGAGACATACAATTCAGAAGGGACAATGATATAATTCAGGCAAAAGTTAAAACATAGGAAAAGTGTTTTAAAAAGAACACAAGGCATTGCTCCTCTAAATGTTCCTACTTCCTCCTGCATTTAAAATTTTTCTTGCTCTGCTGGATTTTCTTATCCACATACAAACTTGTTTTCATATTAAAAATAACTTTGTATGACTTCTATACATTGCACTCCAGCTACTGCCCATTTCTCTAGTATACTTTACATAAAAATGTTGAGTTGCTGATTCTTGCTATCTCCACTTTCTCTCTTCTCTTTTTCTCTTGTAGAGAAGCCACTTAATATTAGTACACAAAGCAATATATGTGATGTATGGGTATATCATTAATCTTGATAACAAAAGTGGACACCCCACAAGTGTCCCACCTAAGTATTAGAGCCTTACCAATTTCATTGAAATGACTTGTATATCATTCTCCATCCCACTCCCTGCCTCCACTCACCAAAGCAATCACCTGAAATTTGTATTTATCATTCCCTTTCTTTTATACAATTTTGTCACAAATGTTTACATTCCTAAACAACGTATATTTAGTTTTACCTGACATTTTGTACTGTATAAAAATGGAAAATCAAATCACACAAAATCAATTCTAACTGGAATTGCCAATGGCAAAATATTCGTATTTTGAGGTGAGAATAAATGACAGTTTCTTTACAACTTCCAATTAGAAAAGGATGTTTTAAACAAGACACCAAAAGCACTAATGAGTAAAAGAAAAAATAAAAAGTCTTCTCCTCATGCATAAACAATCTCTTCTCCCATTCTCTCTGAGATGTTACACTGCCAAGCAATGGAACCACTGGTAGCTCATCATTTTTAGTTAAACTTAACCCTAATACTATAGGATTCCTTTAAAACACATGTGTCCTCTAGAAATTGATAATGTATTAAGCCTCTGCTATACATTGGATTTTCTGGGAAGTAGTCTCTAAGCCAAAGATTAGCATATATAAATTAATTTATTTTATTTTTTCTTTTTAAAGAGGGCTCTTGAAATTAACGACTATGGAGGAATGCCACTGGCAGGAAGGCAAGGACTGGGACAGAGAGAAGTTGAGCTGTGATGCAGTCTCAACGGAGGCCTCACCCTATGCCACAAGTAGTTCTGAAGCTGGAATGGTCCCTCAGAATTATTCCGAGTTGAAGCACAGAGGCCTTTATCTCATCTACCAGGCATTGGAGGCAGTTGACCATGGGCAAAAAGGCTCTCTTCAGCCAAGCCAGGTCCTTTAGGGGTTGGCAAGTGGGTAATGTTTGCTGTCAGTACTTCCAGAAGCTGGGGGTGTATGTTATTCCTGAAGATAAATCTGGGTGGCATATCACAGCATTCACCAAAGTTCCTCACTCCTTAGACTGGTTGAGTATATCAGATATCTTCTTGAGCCCAGAGAGATCTAATGGCAAGAGAACACCAGGAGTGGGTGGACTGATAAGGGAATGAGAGAGAAAAGCAGCTCTGAAAGCAATTTGGTACACATTGAGAAGGGAACATTTGCTGGGTCATTGGTATTAAGTCAGGAGTATGCAGTATAACAGCTTCAAAATATTTGCTGGGATCCACCTTGATCCTTGCCTCTAATTAATACTGAATTATCCAACAAGCAGACAAGCATATTCTTAGAGAAGAAGCCACACAGGAAACACTATGCACTTCTCATACCCCCATTCATCATAAAAAGTCCACTTTGACAAATTTACCTAGAATTTTACGATCATAAAATCTAGAAAGGAGCTATTTTCATTTGAACATGAAAAAAAATGTTGAATCATTTCAAAAAATAAAATTTTGTACTTTGAATTATCAGGTGGGAAAGTGGCACTGAGCCAAGGGAGTAACCTGATCTTTCTAGCACTTTGACTCCTTAGTCTCTTAATCAGAACCATGCCTCAAATGGAAACCCTGAGTTGCAGGTAACAGGGAGCAAGCAAGAGCAGCTCAATGAGGTAGATGCAGACTTACAGAAGAAGCCATAATAGAATCCAGAGCCCTCTCGACAGACAACATTGCAATTATCAACTTCCACAGAACTCTACTTTACCATTTTCGAGAAAGTAAGAAAATTCTCAGCAATTTTTAAAGACTGATCAAAAAAGAGAGCAAAATAAAGCCATCAAGAAATAGCCAGTCCTCTCTTTATGCTTATTTGATGCTGTTTCATTCGGGCTGAACAGGTAGAAACAACTGCAACTGAACGTGAACATGAAGAGGGTAACATGAAATTGTGATTATCCTCCAGAATGACAGTGTTCAACAAACAGCATTCTTGAAAGATAGTAATAGCTAGGGGAGGATCTTCCAAATGCATTTGGGAAATTCTACGTATTGTATTTCTCTTCTGCATAGTCGCAGTGCACAGTAGCTTATTGAAAGATCTGAGAAGTCCTGCAGCAAATAAACCTTTTCAATCTTGTTGGAGTGTGTGGTTCTCAAGAGTCAAGCCCAGAACACACTTTCCCTGAACGCTCATCAACATCTTGCCAAACGAGCATATGAAGAACACATTTAGGAAACTGCTGTTCTAACCTACCCATTCTATTTATAAATAAGAAGCCTGAGGATTGGAGGGGAAAGGTGTCTTTTTCAAGGTCATCACACTTGTTAGAGGTGGAGTTGGGACAATAACCCTGGCTGCAAAGCCTTCCAACCAAGGTTCTCTTTCCACTAACTATTGGGAAGGAAATCAGATTTGCTATTTTATAATACGGCTGTTGATTTAAGGTTGACTTAAGATAGCTACAAGGACTCATCTTAAACAGAAAACGTTTTCCTATTCTTTATCCTTAATTATAGAATTACTATGAGGTTTTTTTATTCTTAAGAGTACTTTCAACCCTGGTCTGGGAGAGAAAGTTAGAGACAAAGAAGGTATAAACATACTCAGCTTGATAAGGGGAAAGAGTGTCTACCTAAGCCATTGAGGTCTATGTGTGTCCTTTAAGGAATTTTTAGATTTCCTCTGGGAGGTTGAACAACCCAATTGAGGTTTAGAGAGGTGGGATCTACAACAGAGGAAGGTGAAAATAGGAGAAGACAATGGGACCCAAGTGATGCAGCTGCAAAACAGGCTCCTGGGAGAGAAACCACCATGAGAGGCCACCCTGCGATGGACACTAGGAAAGGAATGTCTGCTTCCCAGTTTAATGTGGCCTCCTGTGGGGCAGTGCCCCTCTTTGATATGCTCCCCACTCCCAAGGTCCCTCAGTGAAGGGCAAGATAAGCATAAGGTAGCACAGATAAGTGCCAGCCCTGGAAAATGCTACCTTGATGAATGCAATGCTGGCTGGGTCCACATTTGGAGTGCAAAGCATAAAAAAGGCTGAGCGTGGGTGCAGTGGCTCACGCTTATACTCCCAGTACTTTGGGAGGCCAAGGCGAGTGGATCACTTGAGTTCAGGAGTTCAAGACCAGCCTGGCCAACATGGTAAAACCCCGTTTCTACTAAAAATACAAAAATTAACCAGGCATGGTGGCGGGCACCTGTAATCCAAGCTACTTGGGAGGCTGAGGTGGGAGAATTGCTTAAACCAAGGAGGTGGAAGTTGCAGTGAACTGAGATTGTGCCATTGCACTCCAGCCTGGGTGACAGAGCAAGACTCCATTAAAAAAAAAAGAAGAAGCCTGAAACTCCAAAGAGAGTGGGGTGTGCTGGAAGCCACAGGTAGTCAAAGGATAAGTTGGAATAAGAGTTGGGAGCAGGAATTGGCAAGAGGCAACTGCCTCTGTAAGCCAAGGAGTCACCAGATATATTAGAGAAAGAGCTGAATGTCTTTATTCAAAACAGGATACAGCCTCCAATAAATTTATTTGATTATTTAGGTAAAAGGTGTGCCTTTAAAAGGCTAAATGGAACATATCAGATACGCCATGAGATAGGCCCAAAAAATACCATATGAGAAAATCTCTCAACATAGCTCCTAATGTATTCAACTGAGATGATCACTCTTGGCTTCCTGTCACCATCTACCCAAGAGGCTCCAGCCTTCGTTGCTGTATTTCGTTGTTCAATGTGGACCCAGCCCTACTATAAACACTGAAGCAACAAGCAAACCCTGGGCCAGTCCTATGTACTGTTTAATCAAATACCCCTAGGATTAAGTAGTAAGACCAGTGGGGAATAGGCACGGAGAAGACAAAGAAAATGTACACATTCACTTTTTAAGATTGAAATGCTATGGAGATTTCAAAATTAAAAGTTTTAAAAATGCTAAGGAGTCATGTTAAAATCTTCTAATTGGTCTGATACTACATACTGTTGGCATAACAGTTCTGACTTAAGTTTTTATTCCAAATAGCCCTAGAACACCTTAAATCACAACACGGTTCTCTACTTTTTTTCTAAAAGCTTAGTGAACTCACAACAAGATGTGAAGTTAGATTTTCCTGATTATGACCCACACCTTCCTGATGGTGACTCACATGTAAATCTCTTTTTCCCTGACAAGGTAGGCTTGTTCACCTGTACTGGACAGAGCCAAGTTTCTCCTCCCTATCTAAATTCAGTATCCTTGAATGAAATTTCTGGAGCTGCCTGGTGTTCAGATATCTCGTTTCCCATGATACAATGAGAAACCTGAGCATCATTTTCTAAAATGTCACTTTTGTTTTGTTCAAGTGGTATATGCCTCCTCCCACAAGAAGCTTACGTGAGCCAGTCAGTTGGAACCCAAGATGGATGAGGTTTCAGAGTTATGTTCGGTGCTCTCAACAGGCTTCAGAAGTTCCTGCTTAGGATAATTTTGATGGTTATGCCAGCCTATCCTTTTCTAAGCAGCAAGACTTAGAACCCTTCTCCACAGCATTTGCCCAAGCCACTGCTCTTCCAGAAAGGAAGTCCAAATGGTGTCTTCAAAATCAGATGTTAATGCCCCATGCATTCCAACAAGACAGCCCATCTGCAATTAGTTTTGTTTCTACTCTCTTCATAAGCAAAGCTGTTTCAGAATGCATGTCATAGTGTTTATCCAGGAAGCCAGATGCTTAAATCAGTATTTCCTGTTCCAAGTGCCACTTGTCCCCCACCAGCAAAGCTGGAGGATTTTATCAGATAATGACATTACTGTCCTCAACCATCATTTGTGGAAGAACGTCTACTTTTTAAAGAAACAATTCTGAAACACTTGTAGCCTGTACATCTTAAATGAGAAAGATTAATGCAGTTAACCAGATTGAACACACTCAAAATTTTGAGATCAGAAAGCTGAAATGATTTAATTATTTTATATTTTAAGTAAATGTGGATTTTTTTTTATTATTACCAAGGAATGGATGTGAGAAGTTTCTACGTGGCATAGCTGAAGGGTGTGTCTGTCAAGGAGTATTGCAATTTAGTCATGTTGAGTAACATAGCATGATGTTTCTTCTTTCCAGTTAGAAAAGCAAGGACAATATGCAAAGCTACAGATCTGGAGGATCATCTAGGATTAAATGTTGAGAACAATGCAATAGAAATATGGAGCTTTCAGAAACCATCTCCCAAATTCGTGTAGTTCCAAAAAGATAATCTTCCTCTTAGAAAGTGGGGGAAGAAGTTGCATAGAGAAATAATGGAAGTTATAAAGACTAAAACTTGTTCACATTCTGCAGTAATTTTTTATTCATGTCCTAATTAGTCATTTACTATTAAACAAAAACATTTCTAGAACAGTAAGTCATAAATCTACTAGACAACAGCTTGACAAACTCTTTTGTAAAGGAGCAGATAGTTTAAATGTGTTGTAATCTGTACTAACTGCTCAACTCTACTATTGTAGGGGGAAAGAATCACAATGAATGAAGTTGCCTGTGTTCCAATAAAACTTTATTTGCAAAGGCAGAAAAAAGCTGAATTTGTCCCACAGGTGGTATTTTGTTGACCTCTGCTTTAGACTGTAAGTTTTATGAAGGAGAGATCCTATATTCCCAAGGCCTAGGACAAGCATACTTCATTTTATTGTGCTTCACTTTACTATACTTTGCAGATATTCTGTGTTTTTGTTTTGTTTTGTTTTTTAACAAATTGAAAATTTGTGCTAATGTGAGTTAAGCAAGACTACTAGTGCCATTTTTCCTATAGCACGTGCTCACTTGTCTCTGTGTCACATTTTCATAATTCTCACAGTATCTCGAACTTTTAAATGATTATTAAATTTGTTATGGTGATCTGTGATCAGTGATCTTTGATGTTACTACTGTAATTGTTTCAGGGTGCCACGAACTGTGTCCATATGAAATGGCAAACAAACTCTATATGACTGCTCCATCATCCAGCTGTTCTGCCATCTCTCTCCCTCTCCTTGGGCCTTTCTATTCACTGAGACACAACAATATCGAAACTAGGCCAATTAATAATGCTATAATGGCCTCTAAAAAGTAAAAGGAAGAGTTACACATCTCCCACTTTAAATGAAAAGCTAAAAATCATCAAGCTTAGTGAGGAAAGCATGTTGAAATCCAAGACAAGCCAAAAGCTGGGTCTCTTGTACCACACAGTTAGCCAAGTTGTGAATGCAAGGAAAAAGTTCTTGAAGAATATTAAAAGTGTTATACCAGTGAACACGTGAATGATAAGAAGCAAAACAGCCTTACTGCTGTTCTGGAGAACATTTTAGTGATATGGCTAGAGGATCAAGCCAGCCACAACATTTCCTTAAGCTAAAACCTAATCCAGAGCAATATTCAAACTCTCTTTAATTCTATTAAGGGTGAAGAAGATGAGAACACTACAGAAGAGTTTAAAGCTGACAGAGGTTGGTTCATAAAGTTTAAGGAAAGAGGCCATCTCTAAAACATAAAAATACAAGATGGAGCAGCAAGTGCTGATGGAGAAGATGCAGCATGTCATCCAAAAGATGCATCTAAGATAATTAATGAAGATGGCTTCACTAGACAACAGATTTTCAAAATAGATGAAACAGCCTTCTATCAGAAGAAAATGCCATCTAGGACTTTCATAGCTAAAGAGGAGAATTCAGTGCCTAGCTTCAAAGCTGCAAAAGATAGGCTAACTCTCTTGTTAGGGCCTAATGCAGCTGGTGCTTTTAAGTTGAACCAAATGCTCATTTACCATTCCTAAAATCATAAGGCCCTTAAGAAATATGCTAAATAGGCTCTGCCTGTGCTCTATAAATGGAACAACAAAGCCTCTATGATAGCACATCTGTTTACAGCATGGTTTACTGAATATTTTAAGCCCTCTGTTGGGAACTACTGCTCTGAAAAAGGAAGATTCCTTTCAAAATACTACTGCTCATTGACAACACAGCTAGTCACCTAAGAGTTCTGGTGAAGATGTAGAAGGATTTTAATGTGGTTTCCATGCCTGCTAACACAACATCTATTCTGCAGGCCATGGATCAAGAAGTAATTTCAACTTTCAAGTCTTATTAATGAAGAAATACATTTTGTAGGGTCCTTGGGGTGGTTGTTGCAAGTTCTTAAAATAAGACAATAATAAAATTTAAATGGGTCCCAAAAACAGTGTTCACCTGATCCATCTGAGCAAAATAAATTTAAAACTTCTGGAAAGGACTCACCACTCTAGATGCTACTAAAAACATTTGTGATTCAGAAGAGACAGTCAAAATATCAACATTAACAGGAGTTTGAAAAAGTTTATTTCAGTCCTCATAGATGACTTGGAAGGGTTCAAGACTAAGACTTCAGGGGAAAAAGTAAGGCAGATAGTGTGGAAATTGCAAGAGAACTAGAATTAGAAGTGGAGCCTGAAGATGTGACTGAATTGCTGCAATCTCATAATAAAACTTAAATGGGCCAGGCATGGTGTCTCATGCCTGTAATCCCAGCACTTTGGGAGGTTGAGGTGGGCAGATCACCTGAGGTCAGGAGTTTAAGACCAACCTGGCCAACATAGAGAAACCCCGCTCTACTAAAAATACAAAAATTAGCCAGGTGTGATGGCAGGCGCCTGTAATCCCAGCTACTCAGGAGGCTGAGGCAGGAGAATCACTCAAACCTGGGAGGCAGAGTTTGCAGTGAGCCAAGATTGCACCACTGCACTCCAGCCTG
The DNA here is from genome assembly GCA_963573385.1 of Cacajao melanocephalus. Lineage (NCBI taxonomy): Eukaryota > Metazoa > Chordata > Mammalia > Primates > Pitheciidae > Cacajao > Cacajao melanocephalus. The sequence goes on along the minus strand of CAUYLG010017834.1, from coordinate 234 downwards.
CTTGACAGAACAAGACTCTATCTCAAAAAAAAAAAAAAAAAAAAAAAAAAAAAATAAATGGTTAATGGGTTGGTTATTTTGGTTAAATAAAAAAAATGGTTTATTTTAAAATTGTTTAACTGTTTTTTACCCGGTTTTTTTTATGTTCACATTAAACAATTTTTTTTATTTTTCATAATTATCAACCTCGTTTTCCTTTTTTTTTTTTTTTTTTTTTTTTTTTTTTTTTTTTGA